>JAUZND010001543.1:0-20160 GCA_034780555.1 Coelogynopora nodosa
TCCGACCAAGAAATTATCCAATTACCCCCCCCCCATACCACTATTAGTAAATAGTGCCAAATTGTCAATCTCAAAAATGATCAAAATTCCTCTGAAATTTAGGATGCCTGCCTACCCCCGCCCCTCCTCACCATTGTCATTGTCGAGGGTGTCATTACAGACGAGTTCACTGTCCACATCGCAGGCAGGACCCTTCCAATGATCATGGCAGACGCAGCGATAGGGGGTGAGGGCCTCATTCTGGACACACTTGCCGTGCTGGCTGCAAAGCTTGGGACAGCCGTCTGGAATAATAGGCAACAAAATAGAGTCATTATATTAAGAACGAAAGAACGATATAATTAATATATAATTTATTTCTTACAAACCATCGATATATTATACATGATTTCGTGCAGATTATTTCTCGGTTACAGATTAGACATAACATTAATTTTAGTATATTTTACTAACTAAATAAAGCTGCAATCATAACCAGGTTATTCGGGTGTCGTATAATGGCAATTAGTACCATAACAATATAAATAGTAACGTTCATAATTGTCCCACTAATTATACTTAGAGATAAAAGCAATTATCCAGTTTTCACTGACATTTAATACGACCTTATCATATAGAATAAAGGATACATTCTATGTGTTGTAATGCATATTCACAGACCCACGTGAATGAAAGTCATCAAATTTGTTGTCCGATGCAATTTTAGTAGCGAATATAATTGGATAATTTTCTATTTCTGTGACAAATACGTCATTTTCTCCTCATAATTATTATTCAAATACGTGGTCATTGATGTAATTAATGCAATACAATATGTATATTCACTACAAGTATTGCAAGTATAGTTTAATAATATAAATGATAGGGTGACCTGGTACATCACTATAACAGAACAGTTAGAAGCTTGTCTCAATTAAAATGATATACTACTTAGAATTACTTTGATAAAAAAAACTCAAATTTCTAACACATAATCGGCATATTAAGGGTATGTCTCTCATAAACATGAAAAACCCGGCGATAGAATATGGTAGCAGGTGGTTTTGTTCTGTCCAACTTTGAAATATCACTCGGTAAAAGACACTGCATGCCATTATCATAGAGTTGGAGGAAACATAGTGGATAACTCTAGCATTGTATATGGATGAAAACATGTAGATGCCTACATACATAGTATATAATATTAGCTACAGAACAGGACAACATCAGAAAAGCATAAACGGTGTTGTGTACTCGTATTCAAAAAGCATGTGTATAGTGGAGCGAGGAATTTAGTTAGTCGGACATAATACAAATAAATATAATATATTACATGGCCTAGTGTTAGTATAACAAAAAATATACATATTTTACTAAATGTATACTTATAACTACTATATTCAGTATAGCAATTAATTGAATTTTAAAATACACATAGCAATAAAAATAGTTTAAAAATTTCAAAATACTAGATTATTTTGTATTAATAAAAATAATGCTTTAAAAATAGTTTAGTTACGACAGTTTTCACTAAAGCGCTAAAATATTGTCAAGATGTATTTGTTAAAAGAATCATGGTAAATATATAATGTATAAAAATGAATCATTTAACATAATATTATAATAATGTTCATTTTTATACAAAACTACTTTTATCATAAAGCATTTATTATTCTGAATACACGTCATATTATAATTCTAAAACTACTACAAAGTATACAACTATACAGAAAGAAAAAGAAAACTTTAATAAATAAAATATGCGAATATCATGAAACTACACTCGAATATTATTATATAACAAGATACAAAATATACATGAGGAAAATGGAGGATAAATAAAAGCAGTGGTACAGAAAGGAAAGTAATGGACATGCCACCACAGATACTGTGAAAATAGCCTTCGAAAACGACGAAAAGCTGCGTTGATATTACCTCCTGAAAATCAAGCAATCCACAAGAAAGAAGGGTAAACACAGAGCTTCATTAAGAAAACTTCCATCTTGCATAATACTGTACATACAGGCCGGGTCTGGTGTAATCAAGACAAAACTTTAAATGTTTTTATAAATTTTTTGAACAAATAAAACGTTTCAAGCTTCAGAAAAAGTTGAGAAAGAGAGATATAGTCGGAATAAGTTGTACTATGTAGTTATAAAAAGGTAATGACGCTCGAACAAGTAACTAATTAGGACGACTTGAATATAATAATCAATCGTTAGTCGATAGTGAAGCGATCGATTAAAAGATTATGCTGTAAAAAAGATGTCAACACAACATAATATAACTGTTACGTTTATAATGTTAAAATTTTTTACTGGAGATAATAGCTCGATATTCTTTTTGCTAAATTATATGAGTAACATATTGTGTAATTATAAAAATAGTATGGCAGTATCCAAATGAAGGATTGTTACGATATCGAAAATTTAATAATCGCAAATGTTTCCTAAGACTTAAGCGAGAATATACAAAAAATAATTGATTAATGTCCAAAGTTGTAGCTTTTTTTTTAGAAAGAAACTGTATATTTAAAAAGCATAATACAATCATTTGAAACATGTCATAAAAAGAAATATGAAAAGTATTCAATAATAATTAATGAAAAATTATAAATTACATACTACTTTTGAATGAAGATGAGCATCATAGACCTATTTTGAACCGTCTCAACATATTATAAGATAATTATTAAATGCTATTGGAACAATGAAGCCACAATAAACATAACATAGTTATAATACATCATTATATAAATATCACTTAAAATTATGGTCTACAATTGAGAAAATCATAATTATAATACGTCATAATTAAGAAAACATCATAGATAGCAATAATTATTCTTTTACAAAGCAGACAATATTATACTTAAGACAGGCTTGACTACTTGAGTGTATAATTTATAGGTATCTTCATCTCATCACCAGCTGGGGTTAACGCATTTTGCCTCACACTATTGTATACTCTGCGAATCAATATAATAATACAACAATCCTCAGAACTGTAAAACAGTAATAATTAATTATAATATTATACGCGCTATCAACCTGTTAATGGAGAAAATTACTGTGAAGTAGATGCAGAACACAGACAATTAGTGACTTGTTTGTAGTACAGGACTACTTACTATATCTATCATATAATACTAGAGGTTGGGAGGTAATGCAAAGGACAAGAATGACGAACTAACACGGGAAATATAACTGGACGAGAGAACATGATTAGAGGATAAATTAAACATTGCAACCATAACGGGCGGGAAACAATTAGTTTGATTGAATACAAAAAGACTGGAAAAAAATAAAAAATGGAGAAACTAAATATCTCCACATTGTATAAGTATACCATATAATATAATAATAATATGTATCTATAGTTGAATTTACATATTATAATACATATTGTATTAGACTGTATTAAATATGCCATGATTATATTAGGACATATGCGAAATACTCCTACATAACATTAGCATTAAATTGAATACATTACTAAATTGTTTTTCGTACACAAAATTATTTATACTCGTTAGTTTTACTATAAATGAGTAGTAGACAGTAATTAGTAGTATACTAATTAAATTGAATTAATAGACTTTAATTTTAAATGTTACTTATGCTAAAATGTTAGTACGAGCCGCGTTTAACAAGTTTATTCAAATAATCATTAAGCTTTTTTTGGATTATGGTGAACCTTAATATAGTTAAATTATGTTTATGGGTGGTACAATATTAATCAATAAATCCCTGCCCCACTCTCTCTCTCTCACCCAGTGAACAGTGTTTCCCATGCCAGCCGAGGTCGCACAGACAGCTACCATTGAGACAGTTGCCATGGGCGGCACAACGCTCATCACAGGCGGCCTGGGCACAGAGGGGACCCTCCCACCCTGGGGAACAGAGGCACTTCTCATTCGTGCAGTGGCCGTTGACACAGCTGGTCGTGCACAGACCTGGTGATGGGTGACAATATTGATGAAAACTAATTTTATATCGATAATGACTATAACGTATAATGAAAAGTAAATAGGTGATAAAATTATAATGCAAGTTATTCATTAGGGGAGCAGGTGGGCCAATCGGCCAAACATTATATTCGGCTAATACTGAAGAGCATACCAGAAATCAATGTTGAAGACATAAAAAGAGCAGCAATTGACCGAGCAGTCTGGAAAATCTTACTCCACAATAGTTATCATTCACAATCGGGC
This sequence comes from Coelogynopora nodosa, assembly GCA_034780555.1. NCBI lineage: Eukaryota > Metazoa > Platyhelminthes > Proseriata > Coelogynoporidae > Coelogynopora > Coelogynopora nodosa. The sequence goes on from JAUZND010001543.1 coordinate 4,193, forward strand.
GATTTTTTTAAACACTTTTTTTTATAATATAGGAAACTACATAATTATTATAATATATTTGTCAAAGACACTTTATTGTTCTTCTAAAATCATGCATTTGTATTTTACTTCATATTTTTATTTGTGTGTAAATTTCATGTATGACTACTTAAATAAACCGATCGATCAATAAGTTTTAATACTATTTATACAGTAGTGTGTAATTCAATTAATTTCGGTGTTCACTAATTTTCACTATTTTGTAACCCATAGAAACCCATTCAAAACTATTTACCCTAAAATATTTCGAGGGGAATTAAGGATTAGAGTAAACATTGATGTTTACTTTTTTAAGATTACAAATTAATCTGGGTAAAGCCAACACAATCTACGCCCGCCAAGAGCGGAGAGCGGGCTAACCCACCTTTCTCACAGTTGCTCCCCGCATAGCCGGCCTCACAGACACACTTGCCGTCCCCCCCTAGACGACCCCGACCACCAGAGCAGACGTCCGACTGACCCTGGGGAGGAGAGGGCCCCCCAGCTCCGCTGGGGTCAGGCTGAGGGATGGCGCAAGAGGGACCCGACCAGCCAGCGAAACAGCGACACTCTCCCCGGAGACAGACCCCGTTGTCCGAACAGTTGGGGGATACGCAGGCCACTGAAGGAGATAATGAGAGGGACATGAAAGAAATGACTATTTAAGTGTATATAGTAGGCAACATCGTCCAATGCACATACTATTATAGTCCTGTAAAACAGTTGTGCCATGCGATGGCCTAATTAACTTAATTATATCATATGGTTGCAGCTATCTCACGATCAGAATCATTTTTAAACAAAGTTGTTTATCTGTTTATACTTTCATGTCAGGAAATACATATAATTACAAAACGCGTTTTGTAATGGTTGTGACATATTTGAAGAGGAAATTCTGTGCTTCAAAGCTAATTATAACCAAATAGATACACGAAATTAAAAACTAACGAAAGCATTAGCAACAGTTGTAGGAATTGACATCTGAGGTCTCCAATAAAAAAGGGGAAAATAACGGTAATTTAGGTTTTTAGGCCCGTGTAAAGCATGTTAGTCTGCTAGAAAGATAAACAAAGAGGGAACGAGACAATAATTCATCGAATCCACGTTGCTCATTATCCCTAACACGATGGGATACTCATTATATTTATCAACATGGTCAAACTAACAAAAATATTCAGTTGATAATTAATTCCTCAAGGCTTGATAAAAACAACGAAATAAGTCAATATTTAGATCTTTATTATAGTATTCTTCAGCAGGGTATTTTATTATAATTGCGTATAAAGATAAAATAGAAATGATCTATTTAAACAAGGTAGAGTATAAAATGAGACAAACGATACACAGACAGGCCATGCATGCCTAGTGTCGAAGAGAAAAGGAGACAGACTGAGGGAATCAAGGGGAGATGATACACCGGTAATAAAGTATTAACAAAAAATAAATAAAATAGGAAATTATATTTATTAAATTAATCAAACTAAAAACCGGTAATTAGAATATTATGTTACATGTATGTACTTAGCCAAATAAAAATAGATTAATTCAAAATAAGAAAACAACATTATATTATTGAAAAAACAAAACGGAATCTGAGTTTAATTCTTTATTTGAAAGATTCCGCTTCCAAATCAGTTAATACCTCTAAAAACAACAGTAATGTTCCAAATTTAAGTCACATTTATAATGATAAATATGGTATAAATAAAATAATAAAAAAACGTATATAATATAAATATCTGTTAAATAATTAAAATAATAAATAATACACCAAAGGAAATGTATACGAATTGTATATTATTTTATCCTCAAAAAGACAAATATCAAACCAGCATCACTTATATTATTTATGTGTTTATATTTATTTATTAGCATATTTTACGATTGTTAAGATATTACGTGTTCTATATGTTATACATGAGTATAAAGTAATTTTGATTTTTTAATGCAGTTATACTATTTCTTCATTAAATATAAGTCTTATTTTGTAGAGATATTACCTTGTAAATATCTTAAAATAAAAATATCTCATGTTAAACGTATTTAGGGCGTGTCGCATATAATATATTATAATATGATGTAAATATAATACAAAAAATGTGCGCTATAACATAAAAACTGACTACATTTCTGCCTGCATGCTCGATGCCACAAAGCTAGTATAGTCATGGTTCTGAATTTAAATTATAAAACTAAAAGAAAAGATGAAGTTGTTTAAAAACTGAATGGCGAAGAAGACATTTATTAAGATAGAGTAAATACAATACAAAGACACAGTATACTATGCAGAAGTGAGATTGAGAATAAGAAAGAAAAAAACAATAACGTGTTTTGAAGATTTTAATTTTTATCAGTGAGTCATTCAACTTGAAGAGGGTGAAAAGCAATTATCAGCGACACGAAAAACAAAACACACCCTTGTCCACAATTAGCACAAGAGTCACGATCACGACATAATATATATTATTATCACCCGTTTAATGTACACACAGAACACACGTTGAGAGGCTTTTGTCAATCAAGATAGGAGCGCGTTGATTGTTTTCAGATTAAATGAAACAAGTTAATAGGTATGTCAAAGGTGTCATACAGTCGTCTAAAAAATTTCTCAAAATAAAAAATAAATGTAACTGTTCATTTTTAAAATAACAATAATAATCTACTCGTACAGTTTGACGACAAAACAACACCAATTACAGAATTTGTTTTCCTGTCGTATTTCAATTGATAAAATACAACTGAAAACGTTTGTAGACATTGACACTATAATAAAATGTAAATATATTTAATGAAAACTATGTGGAGTACTGGAGTACTGGAGTATTTGGTACCGCGGCCTATACTATCTATAGATACTCGTATATTTATCTAATCTAGACAGTATGGGGTGGGAGTACTTTCTGTCTGCTAAAATAAAAAAGCCTTCGAATAATTGAATTACAAAGCATGTAGGCCGGATTATTTCTCGAAAATTTAACACGATTTACACAGTGATTCTGACATGCACGATATCATTATTCAAATTGTTTAATGTATTAAAAAAATTGGTTCCATTCATCCTTTCTTTTGGGAAAAAAAGGGAAAACAGAGACATCTGTTCTGGCGCATATTATAATCATTGAATTACGTAATCGTGAATTTTTCTTTTATATAGAGCCAACAAATAAATCTGTTTAATATTCAAATCATCCATGAAAACGAAGCGTTCAACTTGACACATCTAAACCCGAGAACCTCCGGTTTAACTGGGCCGAGAATAATTGCATGAGACATTCTTCATGATGAATCATAATATTATTATTTACATATAGCCAAACATACACACATATAACACCCAAGCCCGTTAATTGGCAATGGCCATCTTTTGTTATTATATGACGGAAAAGCATAAAAAGTTCAATTATGTTCGCTCAATATATGCGCATCTTAAAAACAGTTTATTTTTTAATTATTTATCCCAACACTACAAGGAGTGCTTACAGACACTGTCTTTCTCAAGCATTAAATTGATTTTGCAGTTTAATCCCTTAACATTCCTGGTCTATAGGCCTACTCAAATTTTGATCAAAAGGGATGAAATTTGAAGAAAACAGACTAGTGGCTCATTGAGACCTATCACAGTATATACAACTAACAAATGCAGATGATATATAAGCATTGCAAGGAAGAGAAGAAACAACATCTCTGACACATATATATTAAGAAACATAAAAGAGCGTTGTAATTTTCTATCACTTTGTTCGGATATAATATAACACATCGAGATGAATAATTGTAAATATTCTCTGCTATATCTGAGAAGGAAAAGGCATTTAAAATTAATGATATATGTCGAAAATACCCAATTAACTTTATATAAGGCCATTTAATTACCGTCGAAGCCACTCATATTATGATATACATACATACATAATTAGTGAGCGAGATATTGATTAGCATAGTATTATCACTAAAAACTGTTTTCCAACGTGAAAAGTAAAATAGTAAAAGTATAATAATAATTATACTATACTATATTATGTTGTATAGATTGCTTTAATAGTAAGTAATATTTATTTGTATGTTTTGTATATATATCGTGAATTTTTCTGCTTTTAATATCGGGTAAAAATACAAATAAACGTCACAAATGAAACAAAACAGATGGTATTAAAATCTATTTTAGAAACTGAATATAAGTAAAGGGGGAAAATTGGTTGCGTCCGAAAATGCTCAAATTCTGGTTAAAGCGACTGTCATTATTTATTACACATTCATTTGTTAATGTCAGAATTCATATAAGATATTAGGTGGTGTACTAATTTAGCAACAGGAAACAGAAAAAAATACTTTTTTTATTTTAAAAAAATTAAAAATTATGTTGTAATTTGATCTGCATAATAAATTAGACGTATAATGTTAAACAAATCAAGTTTTATTAATATTGTGATATCTAAAAAAGTAATAATTCATAATATACCCACAAACCAGAAGCTTCCAACAACGCTGTAACAGTTTCTGTGAGTTTAGGCACTTTAACACTAACGCGTTTAGGATATAAACAAAATAACGTATAATGCGAATTAGAGAAATTGGGAAAAACCACTTTCATTGTTTATTATAATATATATTAGTATTGTGTATACCTTATAGTAAACATTAAGGTATTTAATTGCATAAATGAACGTATACAAAAATACAGATAGAATAATAATATCCCACATAATAGACATTATAAACGTCTATTATCCCGACTAAATTCAGAGAGGAAAAAATGAAGGAATAAAAATATGTATCAAATTCAACATGTTGAATAATATATGAAAAGAATCCATGAAAAACAGAACATAATATTCTTCTGAGGGAACATGGGAGACTGACTATAATATATATAATATATATATTATATATAAGTTGGAACTAATATAGGGCTTGCCTTACTATTACAGGAAGCACCTCATAATATATTATACAATATTAGACACCCGACAATTTCCGGCTAAATTATATAAATTAAAATATGATATCTTATCGAGGACATGCACAAGTTCGCTTATAGAGTTATACGGTTTATATAATAAAAAGAGACATTATTATAACATAGAAGGAATTTGTAGTGTTTAAACTAGTTAATATTATTTAAATAGTATTCTATTAATACGTTAAAGGCTCGAATACTAAATAATGATTATGCTCTACTCTGGTCAAAACATTACACAAACAATGATATACATAAAGTTTAAGTATCCGATTAAAATAGTTACCTATATTTTAAATAATTCTACAAAAATAATATGGCTAAAACCAATATAATATGAAGTTTAACGAATGAACACGTTCTAATTTTTCGTCAACAACAATATACTAATTATTATGATGTTATCTACAAAAAAGAATCATCAGGAAATTATTGTAAATAATCTGCAGCAGCTGCAATTGCATGCTTATATGAGATTATACAACATGAAAAGTGAATGAATGGATAACGGCAGATACAGGTCTATACTTATTATATATTAATAAATAAGATAGGCTTGTAGATATCATTATATCATATTAGACGTGACAGGCAATCTATTTTTCTAATTAAAATGTGTATGATAAAATATATTTTATAGATCAAGAAACAGGAAACGTAAGCTTGTTAATGGAAATTAATTACATTTTCAAATCACAATATAATATCTTTTCAACATCAAATATGATGATATATAATCATATTAATTGAAATCAAATTACATACAGACGTTTAACGCGTCAACGTGGTAATTCTGTTTTTTGTTATGTTGCTATAACATTTTTTATATTATAACATATGTGTTCCTTCATCTATAATAAAACAGGGGGAAAATTCATGATTTTGAGATATTAATAGCAATAATAAACAGGCCTAAGTCTAAATGAATTTAACACATATACTATATTAAAACTACGAAACATCGCTTTTTGCTTGTATTTCCATATAGCGCTGAATGTGACATGTCTTCATACATCTATGTTATTGTAAATGTATTAATATGTCAAATCTCGGGAAGCCATTTGATAAAATAATTATAGGTTAGTTCATTAAATAAAATTGTTTGAAACATTTATAATTAAGATAATGTAATAACCTTGAGGGAATATTAATATGTATTTATGTTTTACAAAATAATAATTCATCAATTTATAGTGTGGTTGATATTAACTGATTTACATAAAATATTTAGTCTCAATTAAACGATACTTGTAAACAATACTTAAATTTGGGATTATTAATTTCTAGCATGAAACACATTCGACTGAACCTTTTATAAATTTCTTCATTTATTTCGCTGGTTCTTATTAATTGTTACAATGTATATTATATTTATGAATGCATTGTTCCAAATATTATGCAGTTAATAACCACAAATCATGAATTTCGAAGACACAAAGCCCATTTGCACTAATGTTTGTGTGGAATCGACTTGTCTATATGACCATAGCCCTGGGGTGTCGTGGACACAGTATGCCCCTCGACAACCTCTCCCGCTTCGGAACAGTGAGTGAACATATATATCATTTTATAGCCATGTTCCTCCAACACCAGGCGCCCCACACCCTTCCACCACTTTCTTTGTCGGCGTAACTTGAAAACTATAAGAGTTATAATATACTCAGAGGATTGGAAAACATGTCTGCCCTGCTTGTCATATTATGGTGACAATCTTGAAGGGATTCAATTTTCGACAGGAAAACATAACTTTGAAAAGTGAAACTTTTTATCGTCTATTAACATTTATTTACTTAACTATATTTTGTCCTAAATCGTTAATCAAGAAAATAAATATTGAAATCATATGTTAAATGGTGATAATTTAAATACCTAAAATTTTATGTTACACTTACAATAACTCAAAAAATGTCATTTTTTAAACTTTAAAAAAATGTAGCATGAAATAAAAAGTGTATACTAATTTCACAATAACATAACATTAACGATGTTAAATATTAACCATGTTTTCAATTATCTTAAAAAAACTCTTAACACTATTGTTGAGAACGTAATAGTTACCCTTACATTTTCATAGTTTTTGTTGATGACATAATGATAATAATATTAAAAATAAACTATATTTTAAATATTAGTCAAAATAACTTCAAAGCAGAGATTAAAACGGTTATGGTGTAACTTGGCTTTGCAACGTCAAATTAATTGTATATGTTATTCCTCGTTGTATCGAACATAATAAAATAAAATAAATAAGCCCACATTATAATACCGACTTTAGCAAAACATCAAAACTTATTTTAAACAATGGGAGATAATTAAAGAAGTTCATATAGTGTAGTCGGCTTTTGTTAGCAGATAGAGCAAGTTAATGAGTTATTTCAGTTGAAATTATAATTATAAACTTTAGCTGTCATGCTATAATAAGAATACATAACCGAAGATATATAAAACAAATAAGTAACGCAGTCTTTTATAATAAACACAATTGCATTTTATTAAATAACCGAATTAATAAGTTGTGATGTACTCTCAATATATTGTTTGGTTGTGTGTCAAAAGGGGAGTCGGAACGAAGCTATTTTTTGAGGAAGCAACCGTCATCTCCAATTCAAAAAAACATAAAGAAGACTATATAATATATTTGAAGCGATATTGCCGTAAAGCAAGTTGTTTTCAATAATGGACAACACTGTGATGTTCCAACGTTTGTCCTAATAAGAATATGTCAGTGGTTAGTAAGTTTTATATCCGACAAGATTTGACAGTCAAATGCATCCATCCGTCAGCAGAGGTATTTGTGGAGAAGTTAGATATTATAATATTAGAAATATATATATTTGAAGAAATGTTCAAGTCAATAATAGATAAATAATGATATCCTGTGTTTATTGCTATGTCGGTTTGATAATATGGGAAGTTCTAATATATAAGACAAATAATATTTTAAAGAATATATATATATATAATATTATATGAGAGAATTAGGAAATTAAATTGTTTATTTTCATATCTCTCGTTTCTGACTTTTACAATAAAGTCATACATCATAATGTCTAAAGCAGAAATATAAGGACAGTATATAGAATACGTTAAATTAATTTTTTTTTTAATGTTACGTGTCAAACTAAACAAAAATAGTAACATGAAATAATTGTAAAATGTATATTTTGATCATTAACTACCTAAATGAATAACTATACAACTAATCTACATCATTCGAAAATATTTTATGCATAACAATTCACCAGTAAAAGTGAGTTATAAAACGTTTGATTTTCAAAATGAACTGAGTGAGCAGTGTAACACCGTTCATTTTAATTAAACATTTTAATCTAATTTCAATAGTCACATCAAATTGTATTGTCAAAAACTGATGAAGATTGTATTACGATATATTTAAAAAGCTATATAATCTACAACAAATATTGACGTGACACGGGGAGACGTGAATAATTAATCGGAGAAAAGTATCCCAAAACAAAAGGGGTCAGCAAAAATCACAATATGCAGCGAGAATACCAATGTACAATAAATATTAGCAAACTATAGTATAAGCCCTTATAAATATTCATTGGAAGCAGAGTATGGAGTCATTATAAAGTGTATAGCGAAATGCACATACAAAAAACGGAGCTAATCATTGGATCCCGATATCCAGTGAACCTTCAGGACTGAATTCAATTGTGATGTGATTGACAGGTTTAGTATTCCTCCTCCCAAATCAATTAAGAAAAACACTATCTCAGCACATACTGGGTACAACAAAAGTTAAAACGGAAAATTATATTGATTTGGAGAAGAAATGTGAAACTCAAAACCGCTTTTTTTTGATAATTGAGCAATAAATATATTATGGAAGTGTTTCCTACATAATATTTTATCAAAACTGTGTTTGCTTTTTTTATAGATAACTGTACTGGCTTGTTCCATGTTGATCAATTATTCTATTATAATGTAAGTTTAAACTTCAATGTTGATAATATTATGACATTTAACATTTTAAAATATAGTTTTAATTTCAACATATAATTTCACTTAATGGAGTAAACATAGACGTAATAATTACTCCAAAACACATTATATACAATAATTTTACTTTTATTTCCTATAATCTAGAACATGTCCAGTTCATTCGGAAAAAACCCGTACAAATTCACAGAATACAGCTGTCACTAAGCAAATAGTAATATTATCCAGAAGCAAAGGCGATCACTTTCCCGGGTTCAATTAACTGGACCGATGTAGAAAAGCTATGAATATCACAAAGTCACACTGGGTCACTGGACAAGGTTCCCAATTTTTCTCGCAAAGGTGACGTATTCTTTTTGCGATGTGCATTTACGAGAATCCGATTAAAAAAGACATAAACTGTATATATAATACAGCAGGTATATATAGCTAACTGATGACAGGCATGCTACGATGACGAGTATTAATATTATGATCTCGATGTTCGCTTAAAATGTTGTAATTAGGATGCACATTAGACGTGTCATGAAAATCACTTGTCTTCTATAGAATGACAAAAAACGACGAGTGTACACATGAAGAAATACATCATACCTTATGTTATACCGATTAAACAAGGTTTATTTTACAAAATACAACGTGGCACTACTCTAACCGAATGAATTCCGTCGAAGGTCGATAATTATAGTTGTCATGAGAAATAGAAAAGACAAAATACTAAAGACGGATTATGTATAATTATAATATAAAATTTCCAAGATTTCATTTCACCTTCCAAATGAAATATATTTTACATATTATTATAATGCTGTTCAGTAATAAATGTCTAAAAACTTGAAGGATTCTGTTTTTGAGAGATCGATTAAAAATAATTAATTTACGTCACAATGTATAGCTCACATTTTATAATTATGAAAAAGGTATGATATTGATTTGGATAGGAATTCACTAAAAATCTAGTTAAAGCTTTATATCACTTAACAGCAACGTCCATCCAGTAAATTGAAATTCTTGCTCAATGAAATTATACAAATATACCAATTTGGCGTTAATTGTTTTCTACGTAATAGTTGACATGTTGGAAACTTGATCAGAAAAAAAGTAAACAACGAATCCTAAATGACTACTACATGCCTGGACTAACAGCTGCCCACAGTACGAATTGCACGATTAGCATAATATAATATGATACGAGACAAATCTGCGGCTTTACGAGGTCATTGATCGTTCAACCTTGATTAATCAAGTTGATACAAAGTTATTACCATCAGCATGCTGTAATTAACGGAATAAGGCTGATTGAGGTATTGAAAGTTTATTAGTTGCACCTTTCTGGGTGGGGGAGTGGCAATTAAAGACTGGATTTAAATAGATTCTAAATAGCATACAGCCATACAAGATAGTACGTTCAATAAGCAATGTATTGTTAGAACAGTATTATACAATATCAATAGTCTACTATTATAATATCTTTGCTATAGTGACACCGCACGAGTGGAGTAGAGGATGCGGTAGGTCATTTTGAGAAATGTTATAAAATACGAATAATATTATGATATAATAATGTCATATTAGGAAGCAAATAAAAGGTTACAAAATTTCACAATATAAAATCAAAGTATGGCGATTTTTTTTTAACTTATCACTATTAGGTGTATAATATAAAATTAATATTAAAAGTAAAGTAAAAATTAAACGTAAAATTTTACCGAATTTTTAGAGGGAGAATGAGAAGGGCACTGTACAGTGTAATTATGCAGTTTTCTCAATAATTAAACTGTAAATAAAGCATGAAAATGTAATCATTTTAATGTTTTAAATATTTGCTAAAATATATGACACAAGTAATTATGATGGACAATAAAATGTAACAGCCTGTTTCGGTGAATTAAAAATAAGTGTAATATTTGAGCAAACGAAAATTTTAAAATAGATTATTTTAAAACTACATAAAAATTGTTCTAATATAAAAATACATCATTACATTGAATTTTTTTTATTGAATTTTGAAATAAATTGAAATTGTATGGACCGGCATGATGACACAACACAGTGACGCTCTGCCTACGACAGTTTATCTATTTAACGACAGCAGATAGACAGTGGGCGGGGCATCATCAGACTCACCAGTCTCGCAGACATCGCCCCGGAAGCCCGGGTAGCACTGACAGAGGCCGGCCACACAGCGCCCGTTGCCCGTACAGGTGGGGTCCAGACAGTCGGACCAGAGAACCTGGCATTCGAGCCCCTTCCATTGTGGGTAGCAGTGGCAGACGCCACCCTCATAGCGGCCGTGGTCACTGCATACCACCGGGGTCTCAGCTGCAGAGAGCGGTAGAGTGTGTGAGAGAGAGTGGTAGAGTGTGAGAAAGAGAGAGTGGTAGAGTGTGAGAGTGGCGAGAGAGAGAGTGGTAGAATGTGAAAAAGGTAGTGGGAGAGAGAGAGAGAGTGCGTGGTAGAGTGCGAAAGAGGAATAGAGAGAGAGTGGTGGTGTGTAAAAGTGGAATAGAGAGAGAGAGCGATAGAGGGAGAGTGGTAGAGTATAAAAGTGGGATAGAGGGAGAGTGGGAGTGTGAGAGAGGGTGGGAGTGGTAGAGTGTGAAAGTGGAATAGAGAGAGAGAGATAGAGGGAGAGAGAGTGGTAGAGTGTGAAAGTGGAATAGAGAGAGAGATAGAGGGAGAGAGAGTGGTAGAGTGTGAAAGTAGGAGAAAGTAACACTAAACTCCGTGGTGTTACATTAAACTCTAATGATCATTACAGCGACAGTATATCCCGCTGCAACAAGCGTATGCATTACTTTCGTTTATTGAAACTCACATTTGACAAACAACAATTTTCACTTATTTATGTCAACTTAATTAGATCATTACTTGACTATGCATCTTCTTTATTTGTTCTCAATTTTCAAAGGCCTTGAATTGAATATTAACTAGCTTATGGAAAGATGTCACGTTATCGCCCAATGATTATCGCTGCAACTGTGACCAAATTTCTCAATTCAAAAATAGGCAATACTCTAATTCACTTAAACCTTTAACATAATCTGCTGAATCAAATCCTGATCATCCTATCAACTTTCACATTCCACGTAAACATCCACGCAGCAAACAATATCGAAAATAATTTTCCCTTACCAATAGAAAACAGTTAAGTTACAATATGCTTATAAACTTATATGCATTATATGCAATTTGAAAAAGTTGTATATTGTTACATTTTAATACACAATAATTTCATAGTAAACAATCATACATTCCATATACCAATTGAAACATGTATTATTTTCCCACTGAACTTAACTAAACTTTATCATTCACATAATAGCAGCTAGCAATGACCTCAACCATCGAAACAAGTTTCAGCCACTACAATTATTATAATATTATACTATAAACACGATAATAAGCAATAATCTTATACAACATGGCACATACTTGTATATATAATATAGACATAGTATACTTCCTATAGACATTTACACAGTTTATTTACTCTATGTTATAATATGATTTCATATACAACGCAGCAATATATATACATCGTCACAATAAAGCTTTATGCAGAGAAGTAAAAAATCCCCTGCGGACGATATACGATAACGAGGCAAGTGATCGAATTGCCATATCTGTAGGGCAAAAATAACCGATAAATGGGAACAATAAAAAAGAGCGGATTCGAAAGCTTTTATTAGTCTGTGGGGACTTGAGATTTTAAAACGATATTATACTATAGGCGCAAAATAGCATTTAAATATGAAGCGGATAAGGTCACACAACACTAAATGAAATAAGTGTTTTCAGGCCAATCAACGAGTTCAAGAGTCTAATCTAACATAATACTAGACTATAGCTGCTGCTCCTGATATCTCCTATAGCAATGCAAATATTTTGTAAGGGAATTATTTTATGTGAAAAAAAGTTAAATATTTTGTCAACTATGTAATTATAATATACTATGTTAGTTATTAATGCCATGCGTTATTTCTTCACAATGTGAATGTGTTATTGTATAATTTGAAATTGTAATATTATTAAGTTATTTAAATTATAAATTAAATTAAACAAATTTTGTTATCGTAATTTCATCAATCCACGTTTATTGACATTAGAACATTCACTGAGACATATTATAAAAAAACTAGTCTGACTTTGCACCCAGAAAACCAAAAATCAGCACTTACGAATTGAGCAGTCCCGGCCCTTGAATCCATTGAAACAGTCGCAGGCGCCATTCACACAAACGCCGCGTTTATTGCAGGACCCGGGACATCCAGAATTCATTCCAACTGAAAAAGAAACAAATATAGTCAATAAAAATTCAGACAGACCAACTAAACTGAATGTTCTATTGAACCAAAACATGATAATTAATATAACACGTGCCTATATTATAACTTATATAATTAAGTTGATAATTATTGAATTCATTTAAATTTAGACCACTTTTCTTCCTTTTAAAAGTACAGTCTGATATATTCATCTGCTAGATGGACATCTACAGTGAGTAATGCAACACTTCTTTCTCCATTCCCACACTTTCCACAAGCCAGGCTGTGAATAAACAAACTCGAAAACGTCACCTTATCTTAAGCAAGTAGCTATGAAACGCTAGGAGCAAAATAGCCGATTTCGACATCTTGAATCTTCTTTCTATAGAGATATAGTCAGTGTCTCTATTAGTAGTAGTATGCGTACACATATGGCTAATTGACTGCAGTTCGCACATACACCAAATAATACTTAGCTGGCTGAAAGATATTCATCCAGCATGGAGAAAAAGTTTGCCGGGAATAAGAAACCATTTTTATACAGTAGTTTGTAGTATTTCTACACATATTTGAACGGCATACAGCAGCTTGTCTCGATGTATATAGTTTTCACCTCGTTTATCTGTTTACATTGACAGCCTCAAATGCCCCAAAGGGAGCGAGACTTTCAGTGGTGTTGTGGAGGGGGGGGGGGGGGGGGTAGGGGGAGAGAAAAGGCGAATTCCTATATAATTTAGCATTAAACATCAAGTAATAAAAGTAACGCTATAAAAAAACTTAGAATAACATATTATGATGATGCAGTTTCATCGCCAGATGAACAAAATAATATGAGTCAAATGTGTCGACCAGAAAAAAAGAAACCTGCAGCGTGTTATAATCTCAGCATGGATTTACTATAAAACTAATATAAAGCTGAACATGTGTAATGATGAAGGTATCAGAGAAAGTCAACGGAACCAGCCGAGTCTTAATCACTGTGTAAACAGGACGTGGTCTGGTTGGTGGGGGTGGTGCAATCTTGTTTGCATAACTTGGGCCAGTCTGACTGCACAGAGGTACATAATACAGAGGACAACACGACAGCCTAATAGGAATGTATTGATGGTAAGGCATCGTTCGAAGGAAGATATTTAGTGGTATAGGGCCGACATTGAAGTTGATATAGGTGAACAATGTATCGATTAATAAATTAAAATAGATTAAAACCGCTACAAATTAAAAAAGTGTATTGATTAAAATATTTTAAAACAACTACATCTTATTTATTAGAAATTACGTGTTATTAGATTGAAAATCAGATATCCAATAAATCAGCCAAATACAGAAAGAAGGTTAACAATCGATGTTTATAAGAGTTTTAAAATCATATCATTAAAAAGGAAAAAAGAGACCGATGGTAATTCATTTATTGAAATATATTTTAGTATCATACATAGGGCTACTATAGTTAAGTGCCGATAAATTGAGAACATCTAATTGAGACATTCTCTTTCAATGAATTCAACAAAAAAGATATTGCTATGTTCCATTCTTCTTCATACACTATATTATATAAACAGCGAGACAAATATTATGTTTTATCAAAATTGGCAGCAGTTATATTATTATCTCTGCCATCCATATTATACATGAACTAAAAACAAAGAGACTAAATAATTTCAGATTATATTTTATAAATACTAAAAGAAGTTCAAAACCAAAAAAGGTAACAGTGACAATAATTTGATAATATACATTGATACGTGCCAAATAGTCAATCAAAATGAAAGTGGCAGTAATCGTGTTTAATCATTTATTACTTGCTTAACTAATTGTTGATTCATGGTACAGAAGTTGATAATAGTTGATTATATTGATTATAAGTTCATTATATTGATTATATAATTTACTATAAAGTGACATTTAAAGGTATAACTGTAGTCAGACACATGTCAATCAGTAAATATAGTAAACAATACAGCAATCATTGTTGATATTATATTCATGTATTGCTTTCCTATATGTTTACCTCTAAAATACAGATATTATTAATCGTCCACAAAAAACTGTACATATTCGAAAACTTATTAAAAACGAGAAAGGTAGTTTAACGTCAATTCGCCATTATAATATTTTTTCTAATTTAGTCATTTATTGTTTTTTGGTCAATACTGTGTTCTTTAAGGATACTATTATGATGACGAAATTGGATTATACCAAACTTTGTGTTGTTTGTGACATGCAATCCACAGGCTATTTATCAAAACTAATTTTATTGCAAAAATAAGATTTTACTGCTTTTTACTGAAAACACATCAGTTAATTTTAATATAGTATTATTTATTACATCAAAATCAATTAAACCTTGCTATGATTTTCCAAAATTTTTTAAAAATAGGTTTTATATTATGTTTTGATTTAATAAGGATGTCACAACATTTTTAATAAAATTGTTTTTTTAATTATAATTATATTTCTTAAGTAAAAAATTACTTTTTGAGCAATAAATTGATGACACCATGAACATGTTAACAGTTGAAATAAAATCAATAAAATTACAGAACATTTTTCCTAAATAAAGTTAAGTTATATCCTTATGATAATATATGATATAAAAAGAGACTGTATAATTGATTTTAATTTTTATTTTAGGATTTAGATCCATCAAATTATTACGTCGTCACTGATGCAACAAATACACACATTTTCAGCTGTGTAGCTTTTCCGGGGGGGGGGGGGGGGGGGGGGGGGGGGGGGGGGGGGGGGGGGGGGGGGGG
>JAUZND010001543.1:20170-34555 GCA_034780555.1 Coelogynopora nodosa
ATTTTAACCCCCCCCCCCCCCCCCCCCCCCATTGTCGCAGTTCAACTGACTGAAAGCTGACTAACTGAGAATTGTGTTAATTAGTTCACGTCATATTCGATTTCAACCAAACTATATAAATATGTCATATGACGAAACAAAAAAATTACATTAAATAGTATATTATTATTAAAAGGTTTAAAACATTAGGACGTGGCAATAAACCTTGTTTTAACTTCAAATAAAGTTATCAATAACCTCAATAACAGTGCTCAGAGGTACAATTTAAAAAAATAACACAGGTTGGGCGTTCCCCAAGAACAACATTATAATAGAATTGTAACCAAAAAATTGATATTAACATATCGACAAAAAATACTGATGTTTAAAATTAAATGAGCCATATTAATTTGTCTGTAATATGCGGAAAACCCACTATATTAAATTCTAGATAATAAGCGAACGCTTTTCATATTGCAGTAAATGTCGGATTAAATATTATCAACTAACGGGATCATTGTATGATCTGGATACACTATACCATTAGACGACAGAAATTAATTACTAATAGGGCATCAAAAAACGGCGACTCCGCGCCACAATCATCGTCAATAATATATTAATCCCTATACCAGCTGCGTACAAAGGTGGGGAAAACCATTTTCATATTATATAACAGAGGCAGGAATTCGACACAAAACAGAAACAATCAATAAATGATCGACTCCACACATATTAATTTTCCGGAAAGCATCAGCTGTATATTTTGTTTTCCCCTTCAACAAACGAAACTGGTGGGCACAAATTATTTTGAAATTGTATAAGTTAATATACGAAAAAAAACTTTTCAACGACAGACAAAAACAATTGCAACTGGGAAGAAGGGGGAAATACTCTATATAATACATACTTGAAGGAGTGACGGTTGCAAAAAAGGGACATTAAATATTAAATCTGTCAAGGAAGGCCTCTTTGAAATCACTAGAAAGTACACAGGGCAAGGGGAAGTAAAAAAAGATAAACAGAGTGAAATTATTGAATCAGAAAGCACAATAAAAGAGGACCGTTCACTTGGGGTTAGGATATATATTGAAGGACGCTCGTTAACATTCGATAAACACACAAAAGCAGTCACTGCCATATATTCCGTACGGGGAGAAAATAATTATAATATAGACCCGAGAAAATCGATTATAATGATTTCTATCGCAGATCTGGAAATAGCTATACAATAATTTAAAGAAAACAAGTGCATATATAAATATATGTGAATTATGGGAAAATTATATGCAACATTTCCGGCAGAAAAATAGTACAAAATTGGCGGAGTCCTGTCGACTGATAAATCTAAACTGGAAGCGGAAATTGTCAATAATAAAAAAAAATTAAAATCAAAATTTGATGAGAAATCAGTCAAGAGAACTACTGACATAATAATATTATGTAGAGCACAAACATAGGACATAAGGATAAGGTATAGTGGTTAGATTCAAGCAAATTCCCTATCATAACCAGTTAATTTTGCCTGGCTTGTAAAACTCGATATAAACTGAAACGAAAACTGAAGAATACTGCCGAACAATGGCGACATATAAATTACATGTAATATGACTGAATGAATATCGTATCATGTCAAACGAAAATTTAAAAAAAAACCTGAATCAAGCTTTATTATAATCACATAATAAACTATCTTAACTAAAACATTAAAAAGCTGATTAGCCATATCATTAAGAAGCATGACACAAAAGAGAATAATTAAATCGCGCATCCTGCTGTTGACAGATAAAAACCAAATTCACAACCGAAAGAACATGCTTGAGAAGCCTTCTGGGATTTGAGAAAATGTCATCCCGACATGATCTAGTCAACAGAGATGCCATGACTCAACAACATAAGTGACTGTATAGTTCTACCTGTCTTTAACATTGGAGTGTGTGGAGATTCCTTCGGCAAGACAAATAATAATTATCCAGAGGTAAAAATCATAAGTTTCGACTCGCCTAATATAGTGTTAATTTTAAGAAAGAACTAAATATCACGTGATTTATGAAACCAGTGAATGGTTGCCTTCTAATATTTTCACTAATTCGTGCAGTCTGCCACATCAAAGAAAACCGATCTTAATAATTATAACATCCGATAAAAAAAGGTCCGGGATACAATATAATCATGACAAATAATAAACATTTTGTTCCGAAGGCAAAAGTTTGTACAATATAAAAAATTATTTTAATAGTATTTCAAAGAAGCTGTTCAGCGCTGATCTTATTTATAAAACGCAATTGACTGTTCGTTCTATTATTTTCGACAAAACCATATTGAAAATAAATTTAAAAAAAGGAAGGATACAAAATATATTGTACTCATATTAATTCGAATCGAAATATACGATAGAAAACGTGTAATATATACCATTTTAACAGAATATTATGTTATATTATGTCTTATAGTATTACCATGAAACATATACTGAAACACATTCAATATTGAATACAGGAAGAAAGTTCGATTAAAAATTTTGTTTAAAGGTCAAAATGGAATATTGAGGAATTTTAAACGCAAAATCTGCAACATTATAATAATAACCTTTCATTAGCGTAAGGCTGAAAATATTTACCCCAGTAAATGGAGATCGTATCGTTACATCGTATTTTATATATGTACATGTTAAGATGTATATATTTATTATATTAAAATGTTGTTAATATCTTATACACTTGCGACTACAGCCATCTATTTGGAATAAAATTAAAGAAAAAGTGAGATTAATTTCACTTGCAAACACTAAATATTGCTATTGCTTCTATACGCTTGAATGCGCTCGAGATAGCATGCGGAGAGTCAGAGTGAGGCCGTTATATCTTGCTATTTAATATCGAGATAGCATGCGGAGAGTCAGAGTGAGGCCGTTATATCTTGCTATTTAATATCGAGATAGCATGCGGAGTCATAGTGAGGCCGTTATATCTTGCTATTTAATATCGAGATAACACGCGGAAAATGCAATTACAATTGATGCAAACACTCGACATGTTGTATAACACGTTATAGTGACAATAAACTAATACCATTTGAAAAACATAGTCTTAATAAGGACGAAACAGCGCTATATAACCCTCCCTGCTGATCAATATGCTTCAGTAGTATATTTTAAAGGTTTCTTTTATTGTTACTGTTACTTTTCTAATAGTCAAATTAGTTGCACAAAATATCGTTTTCCCGTATTGTGTCCCGATAGCGGTAACATGTTTTTAGGTAAACATAGAGTGGCAAATAAAGTACTCCCATCACCGCAAAGTAAGTGTTTGTACAAATTTGCCCTGAAACCATAAAAAGTTTACTCACAAAAAAATAAATTTCACCAATATATAAATCCCAAATTCGGCCTTGCAATTATTGTGTTCTGAAGTAAACACTGATCACTTTTTAGAAAAAGGTTCATTATTACTCGCAATTACACCAGGATCTAGGAGGTGAGATATTAAAAACATTAGATTGTTACATTACTCGTGTTGCAATATGATATTATCCACTATATAAATTGGTTAACTGATATTTCAATATAACATCAAGACTAATGTGTACAGTATAGAAATAGATGTAATCTGTGGTGTAGATAATATACACATATTATTATAAAAGACCACCCATGATATACGGGTGCAAACTGAACATGGCATAAAAAAGACTTATGCAAACAGGATTATGTCACCATCATGACCATCGTTACTTAGGCCGAAGGTATAAGATAAATAGGACAGTGAAGAAGCACACAGACATTACATTTACCCCGGCTGTCAGTTTCGCAATAAGAAAACCAATAGATCAGTGTAAGCAAGGGCCGATATACATTAGATGTAGGCAACAATTAGTAATAGTAATGCTGAGTATAATAGACTGCTTTGAGCCCACACATTGAGCGAATTTATGAATTCTAAATAAAACTATATAAAAAAGATTAACCGTTACTGGTTTTTTTTTATTTTCACATTGTA
This sequence comes from Coelogynopora nodosa, assembly GCA_034780555.1. Taxonomy (NCBI): domain Eukaryota; kingdom Metazoa; phylum Platyhelminthes; order Proseriata; family Coelogynoporidae; genus Coelogynopora; species Coelogynopora nodosa. The sequence continues at coordinate 24,148 of JAUZND010001543.1, forward strand.
TTATATAAACCGGATGCTGGGAGTTGCTATTGTTGGTATCTGTGTACAGCAACCAGGATCGTTGGTTGCAGATGGTGTGGCTACACAAATTGTACTGTTGAATGATAGTTAGTATATCGATTACTACAACTATTGGTATATATATACTGTATTGATTGCGTATCGTTAGTATTGACCATAAAATGCTTGATTTAATAATGTTCGATCAAAGTTTTAACTAATGCTATTAGTTGTCTGATCGTCAAGGGGACAACTAGTCTCATATTGTTATAAAATAACATTACTACATTATTATTAGGTATACCTTTTATTAAAAACATCCTTTAAAAACGAACAAACTATATTTTGTAAAGATTAATTAACTACCAATATGTTTAAAATGAAAATGATACTACTGGGTCGATTATCTAAAAAGTAAGACGCATATCCAAAGCTATTCAATAAAAATAATGATTTCAATTAAATATATTATACTAATATTGTATCGATTGCGAATTGATAAGCAGTTAGAGTTAATGTATGTGCAACTTTCTAATATAATATCATTAGATTGGACCAATATAATATAGCGTACAGAATCCTGGTAGATACCAACTGAAGCTATATCTTTAATTTCGGATAACATATCCTCAATTTACAGACCGCACAAAATGATATATTACGAAGGAAAAGTATAATTATAATGACGTCCTCCTCTCCCGGCGTATATCGCGAACCATCAAAGTGGGAAAACTATCCCGACCACCAAAAGGCGGATCAGCACACTATTATTGATCCCACAATTATGGTTGTTTTGAGTGAGAGAAGCAGGGAGAGAGAGAGAGGGAGAAAGAGGGACAGAGAAAGAGAGAGAGAAGACTGAGCTCTTCACTTACTAGCCTCGCCGACGGTTATTTCGACAGCTTCCGATCTGGGCTGATCATTGACAAGGGAGACAAACCAGAGCCCCTTCTCGAGATACTGAACAATTGCCGTCTTGCGGGGAGACGTCTGCAAGGGTTCACATCGAATGTTTATATATATATATATATGTGTATTTATTTAAATGATGAAAACAATTTTCAAATATTACAGTGCCGATCGCTGTAACAAGCAAGTCGTGAAAAGAAACAAAAAAAAAACTATATATAATGACTAAATATAAGCTTTAAAGATATACATACTACTACGTGAAGCTTTTCTTTCATTATAATGGCATAATTACAGAAACCATTAATATGTTACCAGTGAGGACCAAAATAGATTATAATATTATGTCAGTCAGAGTGCATTGGGAGGTCCTCACCTTGAAAAAGAGTTTTTTTTTAAATATAGCGAAAGACTGACTGAATCTCCAAAATTGAAAATAATCCATCTTCTAAAATATGCCTACACCGCCGGATAGAAATGATTGATCAGATTCATTGATTGATTGTATAGTTGGTATTGTAACACAATGTTGCATACCATTATTACTACACTCATTACATTATGATATTCACAACATCAAAAAACAGAAACATAAATCAATTGGATGGCGAATAATTTATTCATTTGTACAAATTATTGACTTAAACACAAACCGATATTGTTTTAATTAACCAAAACTAATAATTTAGACAAAAATCATAATCATGATAAAACCAGCTCAATACAGAAGCCTCGAAATCTCGTAAATCAAAGTTTCGTAATAAGAAACAACAAACTTTCAGGAATGATAAATTGAATACTATATTATCAGATAGCCAGCAGAATTCTATTGGGTTTCTGGCTATTTATCACCCTACAAAATGTATCTGTATGCTATAATATGCTATGCGGGATGAAAAGTGTCACAAAAATTTCGCAGCAAATAGAATCTCAAAAAATATCTTACAATTTAGATGCAAAAAATTATAACAACGCAATAAATTAATTTTATGATATACTTATCATAGGAATGTTATCATCTTATTTAGATAGTAACATACTTGTAATTAATAATAATTAAAGTAACAAAGACAGCATGTTTTATGTTTCTATGGAACCAATTTTTAAATATATTTTTTGATCACTGTTTGTCTAATAAATGAAAACATTAAACAGTTAGCCTCAATTCCAGAGAATAACAATGTTTCCCATATTATTAAAATAAAAACTGTATTTTCCTTTTAAACTAAACAATAAAAATGTACCACTTAAATTCATATTATATAAAGAAAATATAATATTATTATGTTTTGTTTTCAAAATAACCTTTTTTATTACTAGAAAAATAAGTAACCAGTGTCATTATAATATAAACGACAAGACAAGATCAATGTATTGTCATCGAAGTTAAAACATGTTCATAAATAATGACCATCAATAAAGTTGTGCAGCAAGATAACAAAATATGGCTGCAACTTTTATATTATACCTCCTATATGATACTATGATGAGGCAAGTTACAACGGGATAAACCCAATCAATGTAATCATAGACATTATGCGCAATACTACAATATGATGTACTTTGTCACCAAAGGATGCTGCTATATAAAGGCACTTTCACCATGTGATATCAATTACTGTTAAGTCTACAGCTGCTCTATAATATATACAATACACAAAACGGATGACAAACATTTTCAGCGTAAACTTTGTAATATGGCAGCTTTACGCTCAATGAATATATCAGGTTCAGTTATTCAAATCGATAACTTGTTTATCATGATGTCTCAAATTATAGAGAATTAGAGAACGATAAAACAACTATTTTAGATTTTATAGAATTAAGAAAAACGCGTTTTATAATGTTGTGGTTGGATAGAACATAATATTATAAAGTTAATTAAAATGTTAAAACAATTCAATCTGATTCTACAAGAAGTTACAATAATTGAGATATTACCTTTAAATTATATTTAGAAATAAAATTAGTATTTTTATTTACTTTTGAATGATTGGAGTAGGTATACTTTGAGTCGACAGTAATGTTATTTTTATGTTATAAATACATTAAAGATAAATTCTTCATATTGTGTATATTACAAAGAGAAGGGACAAAATAATGAAGACATCATTATCAATATTATAATTACAAATTAAGGTATATATAGTCTTTCGATTAAATAATAAAATAGATGAAGTGATGGAGTGACTCTGCCAAAATCAATATTATTACATTAAATAAAACTGCTTATTAACGTACATAATAAAAGACGACGTACAATGAAATACTATATATAGACGTATAATGAAATGCACAAATTGTATATCACTTAAACTACTCGAGAACGAAATATTATAATATTATAGTGTTCATTAATATATATATATATAGTTAATAATGATTAAATTTCAAATTAAGAAATGGAATAGAAAGAATAATGTAAAAACTATATAAATACTATTAAAATCAATATGAATAAAAAACATTGATGAATATATCATGGAATTAATTCGAAATATACATACTTACGTATTAATTAAATAATTCTGAAAACAACAACAAAACTCATCTGTACGAAAATGAGAGACTTTCTCACGCCAGACTCACCTCAGCACTCCGCCTCTCCCGCCCCACAGGTGGCGATCTCCTCTCCCGCCGCCACTGCCGCCGTCGTGCAGCCACCCCCGCCGCCGCCTTCAGGTTGGCCCCAGTCAGCCGCTGGAAGACGTCGTACTCCACGATGGTGGGGATCGTGTTCTGCCGGATGAAGAGCCCCAGTGAGGCCTGCCGCGAGAGGGAGACGTTGATCCGGAGGTACTGGGAGCGGGGCATGGACCAGGAGCCGCTCCAGGCGCCCAGGGGAGCCAGCTGGAGGTGGAGGGGCCGGTTGAAGGGGAGGGTGACGGGCGGGGACTTGGGGTCGAACAGGCCTGCACGGGAGAGAGAGAGAGAGAGGGGTGTTTACTGTCAGGGACTGATTGAAAAACATAATATAATAGAGTAATGCGTATACCTCTAGGAGACTGATTTGTCATTGAAATGTTTTACAATAGTTACGACAGAAAAGTTTAAATTTTAGAAAACAGAAAAGTTAACATCGATATTATTTTGTGATCTGGATTATCTTACAATCAATTTTCCTTGAGAAAGAATGTCGGGGATTACTTGATCAAATTAACTAGCAGCTTAAATTCCTAATATGTTGTGTAAGTTAAGTTAAGTAATTATTTTCGTTATAAAAACCCTTGCTAATAATGTGTGGCATGCATTAATAATACGTTTATTCTTTATTCAAATCAAAAACTAAGTAACTTATTTAGTCAACAATAAAATACTAAAATAAACCGGCCATAATATCATTTCAGACGATATCTATTTTTAAAATTTTAAAAACATAAATATTATAATCAGAATATTTTAAAAAGAGTGGATATCGAAAAGAAAACTGCAGATACAATTATTATGAAGAAAAGATTACCTTAATTTGAGGTGAATTACGTTTTTATACAATATCAAACTTGCGAAAGACGCAGTAGGCATCTTTTTATTTCCTCTATATCCATTAAAACTAGTTTTTTTTAAAGAAAATTCGCGAATCAGACCCATAAATTTCTCTTGTGGATTTTACAATATTATGATATTTCTATGATAGTAAATTTCTGTTTACTTCTGGAATTCGGAAATGACTTCTCACCCTTGCGAATTTCCTGAATTTCGGAAGTCAGTATATAGGAGCACTGAACGCACCGCCAAATGTTTACTTTTAAAAATAGTGTGCTTTTAAATGACAGGTCTTACGTTTGCATAGTGTTGCATGGAATAAAAATCCGGCATTGATAAAATTATAAAGGATATTATAGAGACAAGGCAAAAAGCAAAGAGCAACAAAACAATATCCAAATCAACGCAGCTGTCTACAAAAATATAAAAGTTCAACCTATATAGACTTCAAATAACATACGACAGTCACGGCCTTAATAATACTTTATTAGTAATTCAATTTATAATTGATATCTGGTAAGAAGCTGTGGAGCGAGTGAAGCAGTCCTCTAATACCAGATTGTCCCTGATAACTATAAGGATTCAGCGTCCCATTTCGGATATCCGTAGAGAGCAACATAACACGACGTTTGTTTTTATCAGAAGCGCTGGAATTCATGTTATATTATAGTTGACAATGATCGATGAGAGATCAAAATTATAATGTAATTTTGAACAAGAAGAACATAGTGTAATTAAGATCTACAACGAAACGGAAAAATAATTTACTCTTTTTTATTGTTTCAATTATTATAAATATACAAAATTATGGTATTAATAAAAAAGGCAATTCTTTCAAGTGCTAATAACGTTACCCATAGAATGTTATAATTAAGTTAACAACGGGCGCGGCTATATACAACAAATACACATCTCACTGATTTAAAGCTGTTTCCCAACAGATAAGGGCTTTCAATAATAAACACATAATTATGATATCATAGACACTAAGTCAGAATGTATTACAAAGTATTCGCATAACAAAACGACGAAATATATAACAATAATAAAGAATTACATTCTGCGAATGTCATGTGCGGCTTTCAGTCAGTGACACATGTTGACATTAATTGGGCAGATTAAAAAATATACAGTTTTTTTAAAGAAACTCTTATAGAATTACAAAACAACACGACTCTAAACAGGGCAAATGAACAGTCCAACATACCAATAACAGCCGGGTCTTGTGCAAAGCGTTCATTGAGCTTCTCGTCGAGCCATGCCGACTTTGCTGGAATAATAACAACACAAAATGGCTATATTATACATCAAGGTTTTTATTTGTTGTGACTGTAAGTGGGCTCAAATATTAAAACGCGAGGATCAAGGTACATTCTGAAATAACCGTATGAAATACTCAAAGGCAGTTTGTGTGTATTTAAAAGGCCATAATGTTATTATATGAATCACATTACTTCAGGCGTATAACTTACAATAACCAGCAAAGAAGACAAACAGATAAAAACACTCAACAAAATGAATGAGGCACACAACACGCAGGCAACTAACGTCGCACTGGTTGGAAGATCTTAATCAATCTCGAATGGTCAAGATACTTGATTAAAACGAGAAGATCGGAGACATTGCTCTGCTGTCTAAAAGTCTTCAGTTGAGAGAGATAGAGGGAATTGTGTCAAGTCCCATAAAGATGAATTAAATTATGTTCTGATTAAATCTACCGGTTATTGAATTCTTTCTCTCGTCCATGTTTCTTTCTCATCTCCCACTCGCTCATACTTCCTCCCGTATAATATAATATATATAGAAGACAGTCTGTATCACTAAAGAAAAGGACATTTTGTAATCCCCTTCAATGTTGCATCATATTAAAAAGTTAAACCAAACCGCAGGCAACAGACTCAAACAAATAATAGCCTAAAACCTATACCGATAAGTTAAGACAAGGGCACCATCATAAATAATAGACTACCTCCCCCCATGTCTCCCTTTAAAAAAAGGATTGATTTCGTTTAATGAAAAGTTAACAACTAATCTAGTGGTCGTGTTGGAAGTGAAGACTTTGCAAAGTTGACGGGAGGCGGTCCATCTTCATCTTTCTGTCACTTCAGGATCTCGACAGGGCTTCATCCGGTCCTCGAAATAATAATGACGTGATGCTCGCATTCAGTTTCATCATAGCGGCGCGCTTTCTTTAGACAAGAGTATTATAATACGGCAGACTTCCTAATTTAATTAATAGTGAGAGATGTTATGTAACACGATAACGAGAAGTAGAGATGTTTGCGATTAAATTATGCCGCAGATGATAACTAACACACAGTCTTAAGTTTGCAATAGATTTAGAGAACTGTGAATTAGTTTCAAGAAAGTGAGAACAGTTTTTGTATTTTAATGTACCAAGAAAATTGTATCATACCACGTGTAATTTATAATAATACTTATAATGTAATGTAATTCGTTATAATATACTTTCAATTGATCAGAAATATTTAACAATCCAAGAATTAACGTTTTTATGATTGCATTAATTAACATAATATTATAATTTCAATGATAAAACCTAATTTTAACAATTTTATTAACCTATATTTAATTGTAATAATTATTTCAATAATGTATTGTAAAGTACACTAATGCCTTTTTTCAATTCGATATATTTGAAACAAGAATAAATGACGTATATGATACAAATAATAATCAGAATCAGGCTCCATCATAATAATATAGGTAACATTCAATAATATCTACCATTGTGGACACGCAGATGCAAACTTATATATACAGAATACAGGATCCGGTCAACACCGGTCAAAGTCTACTGCATTCAAGAGGCAGTCTAATCCAATATTATTACAACTGCCAGAATTAGTACAAACTATTCCGCATATTAAAATCTACATTAAGTCCATATTATTATAATTATTATATTCACTATCCTACTGTGGTAAAATAAATAAGAGGGTTAGTTTATTTTCGGTATGAAATGGATCTTCCAAGATTATAATATTATATAACCCTCGTTTTTTATGTTTATTATTATAGTGCTTCAACAGAAATTCATTTAAACATTTTTGTTGTTGGAAACCCATAATTAACATAATGATAGTCGACATAAATGAGTATGCGAAGATAGTTGACAATCACAAAATACTGCCCCAGTTAAATGACACAAATTCGACAGTTTCGCAGATTGTTTTCTGTGAAAAACTTGTGAAAAATTCCAGGATAAATAAAAATGCATAAAATTGCGAATAATAATGTCGTTTGCTTTTTAGTTCATTAATTATAATTAATGAACTAAAAAGCAAACGACATTAATATAACTCAATCTAATTGCTCGTACTGTTAAACTTTAATTTCACTAATTGTTGATTTTCACACCACTTTGTGCGCGTGTAACAAAAAGCATCAATAAAGTTGTAATAAAGTGCACCATATTACAATATTCAGAAATCCTCATTCGTGAGAGATTTAAAATTATATTTGTATCAGTTAAAATATTACTGTCTATAAGTTTAGTATTCTGGAAAAGGCCAAAACTTGTTATTCGAAATATAAATTACTGAATTTTGGAAGTTCAAAAATATGTTATGTAAAATATCAAAATAATACAAAATATTCTATTTTTATTTTTATAAAAGGTAAAACCTGTAATCAACTTTTCTGTAAGTTAACCATTTGCGATTTCCCTAAACAGCTTAAAAAGTAATGCATTTTTAGAAAAGGTCTAAACCGATAAGCTTTTTTTTATATTATAAAGAAGAAAATAACAGTGTTAGCGAGCAGAAAAGCCGAAGTCAAAATCGAGAATATACTTTCAAATGGTAATGCCAAATCTATTAGGCACTACATTTTGTTATAAAAAATGTATTTCTTAAACATTGAGTATCTCAAAATAGTGTTCTTCTTTTTGAGAATTAAATTCTTACGACTCATGTACAATCTTAAGGGCAGAGACTAAATAAATGTGTTATCAGATTTAGAGGATTTATATTATGACACCGACAAATTTTATTAATAAATAGACATACTTTTCATAATTTAGAACTTAAGATAGCTTTTATTGTGTTAGTAAAATTCTATTCTATTAAATTGCCAAATAAGCCCCATTAAACTGTGAAGTTTGGCCGAATTGAGTAATCAGGTGTATGTTTCAATATTTTTCATTAATATGTTTTTTTGTAATCTATAACCGCGAATCGAGAGGAAGGCAATTAGGGACTTCTGCGTGACTCTTATTTATCTCCCTCAATGAATATAATAATATGTTACTAAATGATTTGGATTATCAGTTTTTGTAAAAGTTTAGATTGAATACAATATATTATATTAAACAAACAACATGATATAATAATGGGTATTAAAAATCGCGCCGCAGACAAAAAAAGTATGTTCTTGATAGAGACCACATACATAAAAAATGTCAACGCTAAAACGGTTAATTTTCTGTACGAACCTCACCTGACAATAGCATTTGAAGGTAAGCCTATCATAACAGAGTAGAACAGTGCCTATAGCTGTCCCACAATCAGGGTTGCCACGCTTTTTCAAAGATCAAATTCCCTTACTTTCCCTGACTTTTTAGTACAATAATATTCAGAAAAATTAGATAGATTTAGTAGAATCTTATACTGAAATTTTATTAAAGTATTGTATACAGACTTACATACAAAATGTCAATTGAATGTTAAATAATAAATTCATATTACAATTCACCCTCTTTTAATTTGATAGACTTATCTAACTCTTTTAATTCAGATATTTTGGCATCTTTTTTCGTACGTAATGCATTCGAATTTTGGAAGTAAACCAAAACTGAAAAAAAAGAAAAGAGATAAAGGTATGAATAAATTAGAATTCACAAAAAATGTGAAAAAAAAATTGAGGTTATTTCTTTACCTAGAATGCATATAAATTAGTGTTTAAAATATTTAATATATAAAAAAATTAAATTCCCTGACTTCATGAAATTTTCCAGAAATATTTATAAATTCCCTGACTTTTCCCTGACTGATCAAATTCCCTGACCCGTGGCAACCCTGTAAATTCCCGGTGGCATAAGCATTTTCCTGGTGGCGGATATACCGTGTATATATATTCAAAATTTTCTGTGCAACTCACATATTTATTTACTGTGCTGTTCATTTATATTATATACAAAAACTAATGTATTCCTTATCGCCTGTTTCATTGATTTTCAGATATATATATATATTTTTTTCATATTCTAATAAGGATTTATTTTTTCAGACTGCTGTACTATTATATGCTTGGTTCTTTTGAAAATATTTCTTACATTGGTTTTAAGATAATTTTAATTGATGAACAATAACATTACAATTGATATAGTTAATACACAGTTGAACATTTTTTACATTTAATTTATACATGGTGACCAATTGGGCTTTAACGATAAATAAATTGTAATTATCAATGAAAAAGACAATAAGAAATGTATAAATATAAAATGAGTAGTATTGTTATATAATAAATACATGTGCGTAGAACACAAAATTCTGAATACAATATACTTTATAACGCATAAAAAAGTAAAATAATAAATTTCATATTAAAAAATATATATTAGTTTATTTTGGTGATTAATTTTGGGTAATTTTAAGGAAAATATTTTTTGTTCAGCTCATTGGCAGAACACAGTAATACGTGTACTATACAAGAAAAACTATTAATATCTATGCCGTTGCTCTAAAAATAGCTTTTCGTACTTTACTTAATATTAGAGATTAATAATAACATGTTAATCAAAACGGCGATAGTGAGACAGCCTAAGGGTGAACAGAGTTAACAGTTACTGTACATATGATAGTTATACTTTATACGCAACGATCTAACAGCAATAAAACAGTTTACTCTTAATCAATATTATTAACACTATTTAATACCCTGACAACCCGTGATAGCAACCATCGACTCGACTATTATCTAATCCTACGGCAGTGGGATTGTTAGCTCAATGTTCTAAAAATAGAACACAGCGTCAACCTACAGCAGGTAG
>JAUZND010001544.1:0-13418 GCA_034780555.1 Coelogynopora nodosa
TGAATTATTAATGAATTATTAGGAACTATTATTTAACCTTGATAAATGTTCAATATAATATATAAATGTTTTTTTATGGACGACTTATTAATGCACTAAAAATATATGATTACGACTTTTTATGGACGATTTTTCATATATTACGACTTTTTATGGACGACTTTTTTAAATACGACTTTTCATTATTTACGACTTTTCACCGCGAACCCATTATAGTATATTACAACATTAATTTATACGTTAACTCTGTTACCATCATTTATTTTTCACTATATTTGTTGACCTAACGTCGCGCGCAGTTATCTTTTCTATTGTTGATACAAGAAAGCAATAATTTGTTTAATGCGTTATTTTATTAATTTTGTTACTATTACAGAAATGTGTTACAAAACAATCAATCCTAAAAGTAATAAATTTTAAACAAAAATAAATCTTTGCTAAAAAAGCATCACCTTTATTGAAGATAACACTAGAGGCTATAACATTATAAAGATAGAATTAATCATTAAATTATTAATAGTATTTATACAAGACAAGAATAAAATCTGTATCTGAAATAAGGAAATATTATTAAACTTTTTATGAATGACATCATGAAATTAATTAAATAATGTAATTAAATCATAATTCTACCATTTTTGTAATGAATTTCAATTCAGAGAAACAAATAATTTTGAACAAAAATATATTATTATAATTTGAATTTTTTAAAACAAAGTAATATGAAATGGAATAAAATGTTTTTTATAGTAAAAGTAATGGATTCATGCCAGCTGATTACAATCAACACTGCAACTATAAACTCCCAAACTATGCATTTCTTCAATATTTCAGTAACAGTAATACTGTAAATATTAAAACAAAATAAATTGCTAATATATATATATTTTACACTCAAAGTGTTGTATAAAATGATTTTAAATCAAATTTATAAAGATTCAAGGGCACATAATAATTGTATAGTAAAAGTTCCCCCTTTTCTGCAAAATCATTCATTTAAGCATCATATAATATGAATATGATTAGTTTATGAACGCATATTAAATAAAATTGTATTTAAATTAAATGTGTTTGCCAAAATATAAAAAAACGTACACACACTTTTAATAATTGATTGTATCACTAATTTGTCTCTATTTACAAACAAAAATAGATTAATCGATTTGAACTCTGCTCAATCTTTTGTTTATCAATTATTTCAATTTTTAAACGACTATATAAATATTTTAATTTCAGCAACAAATGTTCTTGTCGACGACAATTAATTCAACCATAATTTTTATTCTGAAAAAAGTCGTATTAAAAAAATACATGTATTTATATTTATTGTATAATACTCCATTAAACATATATACACCCACAATTAAATGTATAAAATTCATTTGTTTATTCAATTATCTAATAATATCATCACCAACATCAAAAATCAGTATATTCGCATTAAAGAAATAAAACAAATGAATGTCATGGATGTTCAAAATAAATTATAGAAACTGAAGGAGTGTTTCGAAAAGTTGATAAATACTAAAATGTCAGAAAAAAAGTCAACTTTGGCCGTTATCTGTATAAACTTTTCTATGTGCTCTTCGTCCATAACTGTATTTAGGATGTCGGAAAAGTCAAATTCCGGAATCTTTTCCTTAATTGGCCTAATGAAGGTGCAGTGATTGCCTCATTCCCTACCTTTATTGGGCCTTGGGCTTTCGAGAGAACCAACTTAGCCACTGTTTGGGACGCAACTGGTCCTACGAACGCATTGAGTAATGAAGTGTATAGTAGCCTATTTTAAATAGCGGCATAAATATGCTGATAAACATTTGTTTTTGTAGTTTATGTTTACAGTTTATAATTTATAATTTAAAGACTACAGTTTATGTAGTCTTGGTGTAAGACTTATTTTACTCTACAAAGAAGGCGGGTGTAGGATCGGTTTAATGATGTTTTTATTTCTGTCGTTATTTACCACGTTTCACTTGACCTAACGTACAAGATGCTATCAATTATCGTTTTGATGATTCTCAATTTAATCTGTAATGGAGAATGTGGACCAAACACGGGATACTTTGTTAGTAACTTTAGTAGTTAACTACCTATTTACTTGATATCTTTGACTTCTTTGGTATCTTCTTCTAATACTTTGCATGTTGGATGGGTGTCCTCTTCAAAGTCGCTAATTCGCATAAATTCAGTTATATTTTTATTTATTCGGAGTCCAACGAATAGGGAATGATGTTCGACTGCTGTAATAAGTATAGACGATAGGCATACTCCATAGTGTCACTGAGGTGTGAGATATCGTTTGCAAAGGCAAGATCTCTAATATGCTGCTCCAGATTTCTAATCGATTTTTGCTTATGGATGATGAAACTGGAGTTTTCTCCCGCTTATGTTTCTGCTATTCTTAACACCTATAGTAATCCATAACAATGCACATGTAGGGGTCAATTTATGTTTCTAAATATGTATTTAAACAAAAATGTATTATAATGAGTGTTTATTTTTAACTTATATTTTTATATATTTCACTTTTTCACATAATATATTTTAGAATTTGTATTGTATTTAAGTCCAGTGTGCGTTAGTAGATATATGTTGCAAAGAATATAAAAAGTTTTTACATTTTTATTTGAATTAGATGAACAAACAATTTAACCAGTAAAACATTTATCACATACATTAAATGTTTGTAATAGTTATTCAAGTACATTTAATATGGAAAGAAACGTTCAACAATATCCACCCATAAATTGTTTAGGTTTCTTCGTAAAAGATTTTAAAAATTGTACACATGTACACATGTACACATGTAATAGACGTAACATATGCATACCAATATTTATATGATAATGACCGTTTAAGTTATAATGTTATTTAGCACAAATAATGTATACAATAAACATTTTTTATAAGTACTTATACCAAGTATATATATATATTGAGGTGTTATACAAATATAACAAATAGTCCCTGAATTATATTTGAATTATTATATATATATATTACAATTATTTATATCTTAAATTGTAAACCAATATAAATAATATTGGCTAGTTTATAGTTAAAGTGTATTAAATATATAAGTATAAAAATATGTCTATATAAAGGTCTTATATCCGGTTATATAGTTGTCTTATAATTGGAACTGGCTTGTAACAGGCTCTCGTGTCAGTTTGCACTACTATTTGCAAACGATAATTCACTTTTTAAGTGACATTTGACACTTATAACATAATAAAGGTATCGGATAATTTATTTGTTATAGTCTATAAACTACAATAGTCTATGAATTGGTCTATGAACTAGTTCTAACGTGTTACTATAACTATCATATAACTATAACTATCAGTAACCAGTGAATAGTATTGTTACATACGTGTGGTAAAATATTTGTAATAATATATTGGCAGTTATTTTAATATTATTTAATATGTAATAATTAGTAAATTTTCTTAATTTGCTCAACTTCCGGTAAGGTTAAATCGATGCTCTAAGTTAACGATAAAAATATCTTAATTTAGATATTATGTAAAATGGTAGCATCGATGACGTAAATATTTGAGGAGTAAATGTTCGTGACCTTCTGATTTTTGTCGCAGGCCACTAAGAACAATAAGTGTATCCAGAACACCATCTAGAAATTCTAGAGACTTAGAAGATAGCCATTGGGAAATTATCCAATTTAAAATACATATTTGAGTATATTTGTAACAATCGACTGAATTAACATTTTAATTGCGTACATAAATCCAAAGTTTCATGAGCTTAATCGAAACTATTTAATTAATTAAACGAGGTTAAAATCTTGATATGTTTTAATATCAATTGATAAACGTTTTTACATAGATTTCACATCGTTTTTATATATTAATCAATTTATTAAGTCATAATGTAAGAAGTTCACATAAATAACTGTGTTGAGAACATAATAAAATTTCCTTTTTAAGTACATTTCGTAACAAATATATTTATGTTGTACAACATTTACTTTTTTAAAAGAGTAAATATGATTATGCAGTTACTCTACTTGAATATAATTAAATAATGTAGTAAAATACTACAAATTTATTCAAATCTAAACATACTGTCTTAAATACTGTTTTTTCACACGTGTAGTTATAAATAAAATACATTTTGGACTAAACAGAATAAAATTTACATAATTCAAATCTCACCAAAATGTTGCTAATACGTTACTTATTGTACTATATTTAATGATAATAAATTTTAGAAACATTTTACTATGTCAAATCTTTTTTTAAATAATCTATATTTCCTATATGGTATATACCATGAGATATGCCTTATTTATTCTTTCTGTATGAACAAATTAATAACTGCATGAACAAATTTTCCTAACATATTTTAAGTCCCAGATAAATCCGTATTAGAAAACGTTTTTATTTTTAATGACAAAGTAAGCTGGATATTTGCCAATCAATATCTTATTGTTTTCATTAATTGATTCTGTATATTATGCATACTTACATTTAAATATAACATGATAACATATTCTATGTTGTCGAAATTAGAATTTTACTTTGAATCATTTTTGCATATGTTTCATTTATTTTATTTTCAGTCAAAATATTAAAATAATATAAGTTTGTTAAATTATTATTATTATTTAATCATTACATACACAATTTTAAAATTATTTCTTAGTTATTTTAACAAGGCGACATATATTTTTTCACAAAGGCGACTGTGAATTTGAAGGAATGTATTCCACCTTTTTCTCTTTTTTCCGAAGATTTTTTATCATATTTAATATTGCAATTGAATGTATTCAATCACTTAAGCTGAATAATACAATGTTATTAGGTATGAATTTAAGGGCGGTAATGTCAGTTTGATCGAGGGCGAGTAGCGTCCGACATATTATCTAGAATCACAGCCCGCAAATTCAAACCTTATAACGATATTGTCATTTACTTAATCAATAAAGTAGAGGGGATATCCCAATAAATGTCTTAGTTCAATCTAGTTTCTGGGACGTAATGGGCAAAAATTGAACTGTTGTCCCTACATACTGTTGTACGATTACATTGTATACAGAGAATGAAATTGTAGTTACAAAACTGAAAGATAGACTAATCACACAGGGCCTGTATGTACAACATTTCATTTAATGTACTACCGAAATGCAACTTCAAAATTCATTCAACAAAGTGGATTATGTAGACTCAATATTCTGGGGTACTTTCTAGCGCACATATTCTATAATTATATTACTATCAAGAGCGGGGTCTCTGTGAACATTTATAAAATATATGTTTTCTCGCTGCACTCATTCAATTATCTTAATATTGACTGATATATAATCTCCCCTTAATGAAACTAAGCAATTTTATTTTTGTCAATAAAAATCAACTGCATTTAGAATATATATATATATTCAAGACTTGTATTTTGAGGAAAAATGTCAAAATGTCTACATAATTCTACTTAAATAGGTATGTCAGCTATTCCACGTTAAACAGTTATTATAAGTGGTCATGACAAACTATGGATTAATCCACTGATAAAATGTTTCATTAACGACTGATGAAACGCGTGCAAAGCGGTATATATTCCTAAATATAATCAACCAAAAAAGAAAGAAAAAAACTTTTATTATTTTATATTATTATGTATATTATATTATTATGTATATTATATTTTTATGTTATTATACAATGTGTAATAACAAATATTTGAGCGAGCTCCAGGACAGCATTACCCACAATCCGCGCTCGCCTCAAACTTGAGAAACCAATTTTTAACACGATTTTTCTTGACTTTCATTACAATGATTAATATATTTTTTAATGTTTTCTTTATTGATCATTCTTTCACCTACATATCCATCTATGTACACCACTTGATTATGAGTTTTTAACTCATAATCAACTCGTAAATACATCAAATACAACTGTAATTAAAAAAGTAATAAAACAAGTAATGGTTAAAGTCTATGGTAAACAGCAAAATATCCCCTTCATCTTTAATAGAGTAACAAAAAGAGTACAGTTTTAAGGTCAACAAACTCGCTATCCGATGTATACATGACTCTTCCTAATATTGCAGCAGTTTAGATTAGCTTACTCGTACTACAAACTCATGAATGATCAAAGTGTTCCTATTTGATTTATATCTGTACTGTCTTATACATTTCTATCACATTTAACCCAATACAAATTAAGTAGCTTTGACGATATGCTTATTAGTTTTGTACAAGGAAACAGTTGACGGTAACATGGATAATCAATTGAAAAAATATAAGTTCCCACTTTGTGGAAATATTCTAATGTAACTGGTCTTCCTAAAACCGTTATTACTGCCATTAATAATCACCTTTCAAATCTATTGTTATTCTTTAGTCAAAATTTTGGAACATAAATATCATCATTATCTGAAAGATGTTTTCTTTTTAATATGACAATCTCCAGTTTCATGTTCGACCAAATTTGACGGCCACTACATGTGCTTCCGTTTTTATACTTGATTATATTACTAAAATTATGATTTACTCGGAATATAGTTTGACAATTAAGGTATTCTTTGATTACATTTTTTACGCATTCGACTAAATCAATTTGAACATAATTCTGAACAGCATTTATATATAATTCATTAGATTACGAAATATACATCAAAGAATTCGAATCGGCACCATTTGCAGCTGTATTTGGCTGTATTACAAAATTCAGCCTCAGAAAAAACTCATAGGACATTGTAAAACTGCTATAGACGTCAACGAAGTAATAGCAACATCTTACAACGTAACAGCAATTCAATCTTTTACTTTTCTGAACTGATTCCCACTTTTACCTCTGTTTCGTTTGTTAACCCATTTGGCTTTATCTATCGTCTTGTTTGCATTCACGATTACATATATTCTAGCTACATTATTTCGCATCTAAATCCTGTTTCGATACTAAAATATTTAAGCTTTATTATAATTATTATTACTTTATTACTTGTTTCATTCATGCCTGAAACGTGTTTTGTTAATAGTTGCTTACAATATCACAGTAATCACTCGAGTAGCAACTTGTTGATAAAATATGCTGACCGTTTTACCTTTATAACTTCTGTGTTTTATCCTCAGATAATAAAAATACTGACATATTTTTAAAACGTAACACATTAATATGCCATAATATAGAAAAACTTTTTTTATTGAAATTAAAAATAAATATAAATTACTTATTATGTGGTTTTAATTTAAGAAATAACTGTCTTCAAAATCATGATAACTGACATATAAAACTAATTAAAGAACTAATAAAAATGCTAATCTCAGATGTTACGCCCTCTCGAGCCGTCCTTAGGTTAAAATCATATTGGATTATTTTTTCAAATTGTAGAAGTAATCGTAGACTAAAAAGTTTCATAATATGTACGGGCATCCTTTCAATAACAGTTAATCCCATAAACTGTTTCATATGTACGTCAACATTTTTATTTATTTAGAATGAAACCTGCTGATTGCCATTTTTATTAAATAAATATATTTATTATTTTGTAATTATGCATTAGTTTAATTGACTATTTTACTGTATACAAAAAATGTATGTTATGTTTGTTTTAAAACTAACGTATAGCTTTGATTTTGTATATAAATGTAATTAGTTTAGAGTAATAGGAATAGGAATAGGAAAACTATCTAAATATTGTTTTAATTATAATATATACATATATACCCTGCAGAGCAATATGTAATAAATCTTTCAATTTTTTATATTATATGTAAGGATTAATTTCAGAACAAATTTCATATATTATAGTGTAATTTTAATTGGTTGGCTTTTTCATGATGTCAATGCAATACGTCGAATCAACTGAACACACAATCTAAAACTATTTTGATGATAAAAAAGAAAGTCAGTAGTCATATACAGTATAGAAAGTCAAATCACTGATTCAGGAGAACTATATAGATAGGTAGTTACGTTACTCTCAGACATATCTGAATATACAATAACTAAAAATGGTGAAGTCCACCGAATCTAGAAACACTCATCGGCGGGCAGCGTTGGCCAACATCTTTGATCCCGACAAAATTTGGGTGGTGGTCTGTAAAAGTGACGATTCATCGACAGAAGGTCGCCAACGCCGAAACGGCGTCTCTGACATCTGGTTCGGACTCTCGCCAGCAGTTGTCGATGGGTTTGTAAAAAACCAGTTGTGTGACGAAAGGCGCGAAGAGGGGACTACCGAAGAGGACGATTCTGAGAGCGAAGTGGAAGCTAGCATCTAGATGGCCGAACAGTTTCCTGATCCACATCGTGAATGTTTTGACAGTATAATGCGTTCGCCTAGCTATAGATGTATCTGTATTTCACAGTTTTACTATTCTTTGATGCGTCTTCTGAAGCATAAATTCTGACAAATATAACAGTTTCTTATGCTTGTCGGAACAAGTTGGCAATTTGGTTAATTATTCATTCATTTGTTTTATTCTGTGGTGTATAGAAATATTCTTTATTTATTATATCATTTGTTTTACGACAGGTTTTCGGTTGCAAGTTACCTGATCAGTGTTCTATGTGATTATCTTCTGTTACCTCAAGTATGGTCATATTATTCAATATATATTATTTTTCCTTTACGATATTTTATGCACATGACAATTTAATGTTTCTAATGTTAATTTTTAGATCACACGTGTAACAATAATTACTTATTATAATTCATCTTTCATTACATTTACAAAAATGTTACTCTTTTTAATGTTTTGTCTAAATTGGTTAATTTTATTATCACTTCATAAAACAACACGAGTTACCTCATTATTCAAAATTAAGAAGTTGTTTTGATCTATTCTATATTAACTGAGACATAAGACAGATTAAATATATAAAATTTTTATCTACGTCAGCAAACGTACAGTTTACCTTTTCTATTGCACGCGTAGGTATATACAACTGATAAACTAATTATTACAGAAATAATATTCCGTTTTCGGTTGTTACGGGATACCTCTCGAGAATAGAGGAATTTTATCATATGAACTGCTATACCTGATTCAAAACACTGTGTTATTCAATGTTTTATCAATGACAACACAGCCTACCATTGTACTATATAATTACCTCATAAAACCACAGTAAACGTACAACAATGTATAACATTCATACATGTGTAAGATGAAGACTGGATGTTGACCGGTGTTTTTACTCGGAATAGAAAAGTAATAAAGCTAAAGTCTTTCAGTCGAATATTATATAATTGCGTAAGTATCAAACAGAAAAGGAAGTCTTTTATCTCTAAAAATTGAAGACGATATCATTAAGTTCAGAACGTAATCTGACTATGTAGCTAAATGAGTTATTTCAATATGTGTATGTAGAACAATATTCAAAAGAATAATTTCTTTAAAACAGAATATATTATATTCATGGAGATATGTTTCTCAATTTACTGATAATAATTAGCACAAAAATTTAAACATGTTTTTGCTGCTAAATGACAAAAAAAGTAATTTATGAATAATATATTATAAAAAGATTTCCTTTTTTAAATATAATTTATGTTTATTATAAAACTTTAAATCACATGAGAATGTTCTGAATGTGTCTCTCACTATTGAATGGTCAAAATCTACAAATAAATCTGCAAATATTTCATGTAACAAGAATTAAAATGGATTAAATATAAGGTTTTTTGATAATTGTTATTTAATTAAAATTGTACATTTCAAATTTTAAAATATTAATAAAAAAATCAACTATATTAATTTCGCAATATTAAATTATTAATTGTAAAACAACAAATATCAAAATATAATTAAATCGAATATGATAAGAAGATATGTATCTTGCATATCAAAATACATCATTAATTATTAAATTCAAATAGATAGTGTTGAAAATAGAGAATATTATTTTTAAAACATCCAGATGCAATAGTTGTGTAAACATATTCATAGTTTTCATATAAATTACTGTAACCCGACACATACTAACATGCCTGAATTCAGTAGTATTTTACAAGGCCCGCTAGGTACTCCATATAAGAGACGATTTACATAAAACTATTTAAGATCAAAATCCATTGATACAAAATAACCAGTTAGCAAAAAATATCGATTTAATTCAAACGTGACTGAACTAATAATAAGAAAAAATCGCAATAAATGAAACCTTTCAAATATACTACTGAAGCATATTCATCAGCAGGGAGATCTGGACAGCGCATTTTCGTCAAAACTGAGTACCTAGCAGGCTGTGTAAAGTATATCTTAAATTCAGGTCTATTTCGTTTGTATGAGGTACTATTGTCTGCTGATGTGTACTAATAAGGATGAAACCGCGTTGTGCAGATCTCCCTGACGATGAACATGCTTCAGTAGTATATTTGAAAGGTTTCATTTATTGTGACCTTTTCTTTTCTATTAATTTAAGTACTATATTGTACTTTTTTCTTGTTGATAGTATATTATATTATGCCTAAATTTAACACTATAATATATATTTGGAATACGTACTGATTAATTATTTTAATTGGGCCTTTACTAGAGGTAAAAGAAAGCCTGGGTATGCTATAGATAAAATTTAAATCGCACTGTAAACTAGGTACAGTATCCGATAAATTAGGATTTTCGACACTTAAAACTATTTTTCTTAACACAATTGCAGTTCTCTAATCAGAGAAGTTTATTGTAAATACAGGGCGCTTCATATTCTAAATAATCAGGAAAGTTTAAATAAAAGTCAAAATGACGAAAGTTTTAGTGTTTACCATTTTAGAAATGTTTTGACGTTTGTAAACATGTATAAATTAATTGTATCAACCTTTCTAATAAACACCGCACAATTGCCTCAAAGTACACCAGGTTAAAATATGTTTGTCCCTGTTTATTTATACATGTACAATATATACATATATATAGTTTTACAAATCGAATGGGTCCCAAAAAAATATCTGACGCGACCCTAAATGTCGAATACCATTCGATTGGGCCCTACGAAAAACGGGGCCCATTCGATACTTTTGGGGCTCGACTAATATTTATATAAAAATGATTTCGATTTTTATTTTCGGGTTCCCATTCGATATTTAAAAATATATTAATACATACAAATTTTAAATAATTATTCGTAATATGCGTATGGATTCGCATATATGTAAAATATAGCTACATGTAATACTTGTATATTCAGGTAATACGTGTATATTCAGGTAATACGTGTATATTCAGGTAATACGTGTATATTCAGGTAATACGTGTATATGCAAATAATTAGATATGATAAATTAGGCAATTGATTAAAATAATATGTTTGTGTCATACGATACATTTTATGTATTTCAACATTGAAACCCCAACATGAACATGAACAGGTACAAGTAGGCAGATATATAGGCACAAATAGACATGCACTAAAATCACACACTGCGCAACTAAGTCACATGCTGCCCAGCAAAACCATAAGCTGTCCAACAAAGTTATAGGTTTTGTATAATGTTATACATGTTATACATGTTTTATTAATGTTGTACACATTACACTTTTACTGGATTTTATATATAATAAAATCATCATATAGGCTGCGTGATATAAAAATATTATTGATTAGAATTAAATATGCATTTATATATGGAAATCAAAATATCAAACATTTATAAATTTATATTTTTATATTTATATATTTTTTATTTATATTAAATTTATATTTAAATTATATTATTTAAAATTATTACAGTTTTCCAAATGATAACTTAATCGATTTCTTTATTTGGAAAAGTATCTCGTTTTAAAATAGAATCTTAAAACTTTTGGCTTTAAACATTGTCGGAAAATAACTATTAGAAGAAGCTTTATTAACAGTGATATTACATAAATGAAGTAAATAAATGTATTGTCTTGTCACTTGTCTTGTCTTTTCACTGCACTTGTCAAATGTGTTATTTGGTATTATCGGGTATTTTTAATTATTATTAGAAATAGTTCAATATAATGATAATTCACTTAATATGTCATTTAATAATAAGGCTAACAGGGTGCTAGTAATAGTGGATAAAAAGAAGTCAGATAATCCAACAAACAGCGGGTCAAATATTTTATAAAATCCAACAAATGCGGACATTCGTTTTATTGATAAAAGAGAGTCATTTTTTATGCTATGTCGGTCAAATATATATATGCTATAATGTAATAGCATAAATATAATATATATTATAGATTCATTTAATTAAATTAGCAATTATTATTAGAAAACATCACAAATCAATTAATAAAAAAATAAATATGTCAATTAAATGTGGTAAATTCATATTTTATAGGCCTACCTTATATGTATATTTGTTTTAAATAATTACTCGTATTTTGTTACAACGACTATGAGATTGAGTGATCTTAAAAGTTAGCTGTTGGTTTTCCTTTTCATACCATACCGTATTATCCAAAGTATATTGTTACACATTTCCTCCATCAGGAAGCCTGGAATGTTGTTCCAAATAAGAAAGGTTATTGCAAAATATTTATATTCATACAAAGTCGATCGATATACAGTATAACTTATTTATATTCATACAAAGTCGATCGATATACAGTATAACTTATTTATATTCATACAATATCGATCGATATATAGTATAACTTATTCATATTCATACAATATCGATCGATATACAGTATAACTTATTTATATGACGTTTTATATTAGAACCATCGTACAATATACTCTTTTATAACTGTATTGTAAGCTGATGTTGACAACTTTTAAAAGTAATACCAAAAAAGATAACAGTGTAATGGAAGACCATTACTTTTAATTCAAAGAACAAAGCAGTTTTGATAACAAGATATGGGCTATAAACAATGTAACAATTATAATCTAACGAGAGAACTATGAATGCAAATTGTATCAATATGTTATGTTAACAGCTTATATTAATAAAATTAAACATTTCATGTCAGTTGAATTGATGTTTGATTTGCTAAAAATAATATACCACGGTTGAACGTTGTGTATGATTTTATATACCATCGCTAAAAAATAATCTATATAATATATATATTAAAAGCTTAAGTCAGTATGTTTTAATTACTACATATGGATATATTGAGTTTAGATAGGAAATCATCAATATCAGCTTACAATACACAATATAAGTAGAAATAATTTTACATTACAGTCTTCACTTTGCTTGAAGGTAAGCGCAGTTCTCAGAATTTACTTATCTGTTATATTACAATAATTGTATTGATAGTAATTTTAGCACTTGGTTAGGGTTCTACCTATTAATCATTATAATGGTAAAGTTCTTTTAATTTCTTTTAATCGTAATTGGCACATGCCTAACACAGCTGTTGCTGTTGTTGTTGTTGGTGCGGTGAGGCACTGCGCCCAGACGAGCCTCAGAGAAGGGTCCGTCTGGCCAGCGCAATCACCTCGGAAGGGTTCTCGGTTAAAGCGGCGAGGGCAGGC
>JAUZND010001545.1:0-13418 GCA_034780555.1 Coelogynopora nodosa
TAGTATATCGATTGTTGTATCGACTGTACACGTTGTATAGTATATCGATTGTTGTATCGATTGTACACGGTGTATAGTATATCGATTGTTGTATCGATTGTACACGTTGTATAGTATATCGATTGTTGTATCGACTGTACACGTTGTATAGTATATCGATTGTTGTATCGATTGTACACGGTGTATAGCCCATATTATATTGAGCTACAACTAAACATTTATATTTGTTTGGACGACAACAGGTTCACAATCGAATACTATGACATGCAAAACTCTGTTCTCTGGGGTTGATATGTGATTCACATAAGACGACATATTATTATACTTACCCTGCTGTTTATAGACGTAGGATACTGAGGGGTCCTTGGGTACGATTCCCCCACCAGCTGTAGCCTCGCCGTGGATACTTAATTGATTAGAACCCTAGAAAACAGTAAAAATGATGTATGATTGAACTAAAATGATGAAAAGTTGAGAAAGAGAATCTCTGCGTTTATTCATCAACTATTATAGGCAGATCGATTATTGTAACACATTGCTGGCACACTATTGTTTATTCAACTATAATCTAACAATAAGGTTTGGAGAACAAATTTGACAAATATAAATAGGCCAGTCTTCCACCAAATAAATCTCGGAACATTCTCCATATTATGATCAAGATGTCATCAATAAGAACAATCATTTATAAGAATAAATTTACATTACTATATATTTTAAAATCGCCAATAAATATAAAGATTACTAATCAGTGCTGTAAGCAAGAATTTATTTGAAATCATACAAATGTAAAGTTTAAATTCTGAAAAATTTGCTTTTAGAACAAAATATATACTATTTCATGAAAGCGCAAGGGATTGCACTTAGAAAAGATCGTGGAAAATTATGTGTATAACTAAATTGACATCTAAAAGACAGCAAGCAGAGTTAGTTCGTGTTGATATAACGTTCTGTTAATTCACAGATTGCAGACACGCTAACATTAAAACATTGCAAACATTAAAAAAATTGAGTTTGCACAGAATTGTAAACAACTCGTTAAAAGTTTTACTCCACCCCGAATTGTAACTGCGTTAACTGCCGCAAACATTGTCACAGACGAAGTTATGGTTTATGTATTCACTATATACAGTAATACTTCTTTTTTGAAACTGCCACGATATTGAAATAAGGAAAACAGAACACACCAATTTCTAATAAACTGGTGACAATATGTTGTAAAAAGATGTTATAGAAAAACAATTTGTACATGTTCTCATGCTGATTCAATCACATAGGACTGGTAAGGCAGTATGAAGAAATTAATTGTTTATTAACTCTTCATATAGCCTAGGCAGCTGTATAATATGCAACTCAACGAGGTATTCAAGTTCAAGTTGTTACTTTTTATATACTGCAAATGTGAGCGCTCTTATAGTGGGAACCAGCGCAGAAACGCGTTTATATATTATGGCGAAATAGGGAGAGATAAAAAATACATTACTCCGTTTAATATTTTAGAACAAGTTATATTTCTAGCAGGGAACATTGTTTTTGTATCGATTTTGCTGTATTAAGGACACATTTCTACAAAATACGAAATCATACTGAACATTGAATATTTGTCTACAAAGCATAACAAAGGTTACATTTACAATATATTATGATATATTTACGTATTTACAAAAAAAGTCTGAGTGCATTAAATGAATAATTATTAAATTCAATTAAAACATAACTTATTCACATACATAAAATAAACGAATGAAAGTATAAAACAACCAGTGTGAACATTTCTCGGTATTCAATTGCGACTTTCAATTAGCAACAGATATTAATTTACCATCATAATTAATGAAAGCAAAAATATCTTTTGACCAAACTTCACCTAAATTATGCTATGATAATATTATATAGATTTTTAATTCACAAAACCCTAATTTATTGAATGTTGCGAAATTACTTTAACGTTAGGTTAAACATAAGTTACTTTTTAGTATTTTGCAGATTAGACAATCTAACAAGTTTGATTATAATACGTTACTAGTAAAGAATTTATAAAATAACTAATACGAGAGCTTTTGTTTTTAACAAATTAGAAGATACATTTATAACAATATCAAAGAACAAATATATAATATAAATAATGACTTGACTTAAAGTTGATAATCTTAATTCTAATTTGACTGAGATAAAGTAATTAAACGACTAAGTTATGTTCCAACTACCTTCCTACGGTAATTATTTAAAACATAATATTCAACGGTTCAATGTTTTAGGTTCTAATGATTGCAATACTCGATTATTTATTAATGATGATTCAACCCAGAGTTCATTTCAGCGACTATTCAGTTATACAGTCAGTGTATTACCCACCTCGCGTCGACGAAATAGCTGACAGCGCATCTGCTTGGCATAGGTGCCACAGAACTTGTACTCGTCACTCGGGTGGGAAGAGGTTGGGTCGGTAGAAGAAGTCCCCGTTTTGCTCAGATAGAGGACATAGTTGGCGCAGGTGTTCACTTTGTGTCGGGGACAGTTGGTTACCGGCCATTCGATGAGATTGCGCGCCCCTCCAATGCTGTGCATTGGCAGTAGTATCACGCGATCTCTGCCCATGGTTGATAAATTTCATAAATTGATAAATTGAGTACAATTTAAAATTTTCAATGTGGCGCAAAATTTTAAGTAGGTCACGTGTGACCTTGAAATTCTGGAATTCGTTTCGTCTTATAATGCGACGCTCTCTAGTCAAATTTCATTAAATCGGTTGATAAATCACATAAATTGATAATTTTAGTACAATTTAAAATTTTGAATGTGACGCCAAATTTTAAGTAGGTCACGTGTGACCCTGAAATTCTGGAATTCGTTTCGTCTTATAGTGCGACGCTCTCTAGTCAAATTTCATTAAAATTGGTTGAGTTAATTAATTGATTAAATTAATTGAGTTAAAATTAATTAGAGTTATATCAAAGTGAAAGACAGACTGAGAAGTTAGTAAACAAAACAAAGCAAGCATTACTCTTATCCATTTCAATTGATTAATTTACTAATTATATAGTAATTCCCCGTAATAACCATATCTTTATTATTTAACGTAACGCAATGTAAAATGTTTTTAAGATAAAATCGTGTTTTTCATATGTGCGTCATATGTACGAAATAGCTTGTAAGTATTTTATTTATATTTTTAAACTGTATTTGCAATACTTCTTTAATTGAGAAGTTTGTAATAATCGGTATGCAATATTAATCTTATTAAAAAGCGTGATAAAATTAAATATTTTGTTAAATATTCGTCATTTAAAGATCATATTATAGCTCCTCTTAAATAATCTGATAAAAACAAAACCAACAATACTAAATTAAGAGAAATGACGGGGATAGGAACATGAATTACAGGACTTATTATGTATACTATTTAAAATCAAACAATACATTTGTAGCAGAATGCCATGGCACAATAAACAACATTTATAAAGTAAAATATATCATCTCATAAGCTAGGTATATGAAATGTTAAATAGATCAAAATAAAACACACCAAACGAAAATAACTATCTAATGACTGAACAATAATAAATATAGATACTAAATCAGTCACTATGGAAACATCATTTTAAATATAACATACAGGGATTTCAGCCATTATCAAATAATCGTTTAGAAAGAATAATCCAACTTCAAAATGGCTAAAAAAAACGCAAATGTTCAGTTCAACTCACTCATAGCGAATGTTGCAAAATATACGAACTAGAGGGGGTCAATCTCGACTTCAATAATTGGCGCTGGACGAGAATGAAATCACCACAACAAATCCGATTGCGTGAGTTCATTTTAGATCTACAATCAAACCACTACCGACCAACGAGATAGGGCAGGTTTGTTTGTCTCTTATTAAAGAAGAGAAATAATAACATTTGATTTGGAATTCCCGGCAAATTACATTAGCTATAAGAGGGACCTTTCGACGTAGTTCATGTAGACATAACAAATACGATTAAACGTGAAAAGATAGAGAATGATTTGATTTATTTATTTAAGGCATAATACAAGCCAAAAATGAGCCAACAAGATTTTACATGAACTGGTCAAAATTACTGTTTATAAAACCGCAAACGATTTTTTTAAGATTACCATTGTTTTGCATATTCTAATTGTGTTAAAATGTAAATCATACCAATGTTAAGCAATACTATTTAGTATAGTTCATTCATTAAAATATCTAAAAAGGTGATAAGAATCTATTAATTGACGCGTTATTTGGCTATAATAACCAATTAGGGAATTTACCTGGCTCCCAAAATAACATTGCCATTTTCTGATAGAAGGTAGCGAAATTGTGCATCGTCTATGTGTAATGCATTGCTTTTGTTTGCTGAAACCAATGACAGAAATATAATTAAAATTATGTCCCAAGGCAACAATAGTGTCTTATTTGAATAGATCGCAGTTATACGAACCAGAATAGACAAATCTTGATTTAATTCCAAAATTCTCGGTCATTCCATGGGCCATTTGTGATATCAAAATAAGACAAAACAGTTGAACAATACTTAAAACACTGATGCTGAAAGTGACCATCTATAAATAGTGTAAAGTAGAGAGAAAGAATACTGTCAAAGATGAAATAGTGGTTGAGAGACATAAAAGTAGGTCATTATAATCTGTGACCGGTTACTGTTACTTTAAATATAATATAGGAAATATGTTCATTGTGTTATGATATAAATTTTATTGATAAAAACGTTTCTAGAAAATACGAAAGAAGTAGTTATGAAAGAATTATCTAGATGTTGTAATGAATGCAAGTTGCTTATTCATTGCTCATTCCTTATTGTTTAAACCATACTTAGTCCTGTGTGATGTAAATTAATTATTTAAATTTAATTGTTTAATTTATTTATGTAATATTATTATGACATAAGGACTAGAATTTATCAATATATAAACATCTGTTTCTATTTATTCATAAATCTAAGAATGTAATATATGATAAAAGTATTAATTATTCTTCACAGACTGCATGATTTAAGTTGGAAAAATTATAACTTATGATATACTATGATATATATATATACCTGTACCATTTATTCCAAATAGTTAATAAATATAAATAGATATGTCGGCCCCAATGGTATCATTACTGTTTTGATGGTCCACATATCTAAGTGTCTTCCTTAAAAACAAAAGTGTTTGAACATAATTTGTTATGATATTATCCGCAGTAATTCAGCTTTTCTACTAAGTTCTCACTGATTTTTTGTACAGCTGATATTGCTAAATAAAATGCATTATTGACTAAAGAACGATTGCCCTAAGAAAGAACAACTTGCAAAAGTCAGACTCATGTAGTGGTAAACAATATGGTCATATAAAACAAGAGTCAATCTACAGATCACATCAAGTTAACACAACAAATCTTGTCACTGCAGTTTGCATTAAAATTATTATAAAAATGGACACAATGTCATCAAAATTCACAATGCATAGTATTAGTAATGTTACACTCATATGGTAGGCCAGCATATAAATATTTCTTATTATATAAAACCCCAAATTTGTTTGAACTTTATAAAATATTATAAAACTTTCAAAATACCAACTTTTTAGGGGCAATCAGAAGACAGAGATGTTTAAAAAGCATTTTGTTTATACAGAAGTATTCCGTATGAATCTGAAAAATGTGTTTCTTTGTATATTTTTAATGAACTTAAGAAAATATTGTTTGTGAAATTTATTTGTATTGTTTGTGTATATCCAATTTTTAAATCTTCGATAAATCACCAAAGTAATTTTATTTAAATCAGTAAAAATTGTAATAAAACTAAATTTTAGATTCATAAAAAAATTCTATGAAAACTGGGTAACTGATAAAAATTAGTTATTGCATATGTTGTGCACTGTTGATCAATACATATGTAATTATGATTCAGAAATGGTATATTCCAATAGCAAATAGCTGATTTACATGATTAATTTAATGTTTATTAATTTTACATTTGAACTAGTGATATTAATAAATTATTTCAGGTAAACTAAAATTATTTTGGCATAAATATATATCATTAATAATTATTGTTATTAATGTTAATTATTAACAATTAATGAATTATAGAATCATATAAAAAATTATTTTTAGTTGAAATTGTGATCCAGAAAAAAATATTATTTGAATAAAAAAATTATCAACAAGAATAATGAATTGTAAATTAAAATATATATGTATCAAATTATCAAAATGCTAAATTTTATTTTATTATAACAATATATATATAGTATAAATATCCATAATATACAATTATAATATAATATATATATATATATACTTACATTGTACATTATTTTGAATTATATATATTAAATATTAAAAATAAATTTATATTATTCACATACTATTAATATTATAATACTTTAATACTAAAGTAATAATATAAAACTTTAAGACAATATAATATATTTAAAAAAATACTTTATAATTATTAAATTTACACATAAAATTCTTAATAAAATAAAGATTTAACACAGATTATGATTCTCAATATAATTATTTATTTATCTGGTTATTTAATATTATTAATAATATATGTAACAATATTATAAAAAATATATTTATTTATTTCACTGATCATTTTTATTTATTTGAATTAATTATTATTACTCAGTTAAATAATGAAAACATATAAATTATATATAAAGCATATGCATTTATTAATGGTATATCATATACATTCAGGCTCATAGCAATAAGGGAGGCCAGGGTGGCCATGGCCCCCCAATATTTTTTTAATGAAAATGAAATTAAAAATCAAATTATTCTATTATGACAAATAACATCTTTTTACTATTTCCTTGTCTAACTTTCTAAAATGTATCTACTTTGGCAAGATATTTTTTAGCCAAAATAAATGTTTTAATGTATACCTAGACTAAATTAACTTTTTGGGAGGTAATAGTGTCTTTTATAAAAGTGGCCCCCCCAATGAAAAAGGCATTGCTGTGGGCCTGACATTATGAATAATATAAAATATAGAAAGCTAAGGCTATCAAAAATAATTCTAGATTACATAATTATATACTAAAGTAAGTATAGTCATTAAAAAATTTGATTAATTAAACTGAATTAGTGATAATAGTAATTATTTATCTTTTAGCTGATAATGAATTTATGAGCAATAGTAAAAAATTAAAAAAATTATAAAAATCAATTTAAATAATAAAAATATGCTTAAATAATAATAACAAATATTATACTTATTTCTGTTATATTTAATTTCTCATTATATTATGTAATTTATTATTATTATTATTGACATTGTATTATAGCCCATATATAATGTATTAAAGTAATAAAAAAATATTAATTTAAATCTATTTAATGAAATAATAATACTTTTTTAAATTTAAATGAAATGTTTTAATTTTTAATATATGTTATTTAATTAAATTTATTTATTTTATTATTAATTATTTATATTATAATTTATATAATAAATAGGCACATTTTTCAGGATATGATATTGAAAGTATATTGTCAAATATATAGTATAATAATAATATATTAATATAATCTAGGTTATTTAATTATATTTTATAAACTAATGAAATTGACTAATTTAAAAAAATGAACAATTTCTATAGGTTGAATATTAAAAAAAAGGTGTTTCAAAAAGTATAAATGATTTTTAATATTGCAATAAGTTGCATTTGGTTGTGGGCTGTTATATAATATATTATGCAATATACTGTTTGTAATGAATTATCTAGTGTAACAGGATTGAGGACCTTACTGATAATGATAAAAATAATATTTTAATTAGATAAAAGAATAAGTACTCTATGTTTTGGTTTATTTAATAATTTTATGTAATTTATTGATAAATATAATTATTAATAATATGCCAATAATATAATAATAAATAAAATATTAACTAATAATTTAAGTAGGGAAATGGCTGCAGAATTACAGTCAGTGACACATGACTTTCTATTAATATCTTTGTGATAACATACTATGTCTTTAAGTTTGATTAGATATATAATTTATACTGTGTCTGTGAATTTCATTTTCACTATCTATATTTATGACTACACTATATGTAAAACAATATTCACCATAAACGTAATTAATAATTTATGGAACGCTATGCATAATGAATGCTGATCTTATAAACGTACTACATAGACATTGTCGATAAATTATGTGTTCTAACTAAATTTTCTAAATTTCTCTAAATGTTTCTGTGAATTATTTTGAATTATGCTAAAATTATGGCATAGGCCCTAATGCAAAATAATTCACAGTTACAACACAACATAAAAATTAAAAGGAGTAATTAGTGTGCTTATTAAAATTTACTAAACAAAAAAGTGAATATTTAAGAGTTACAATAATGGTACGTTACCTTTAACATTGAATAAATTGTGAATATTTCCCTAATAGTTAAAAATAGCTCATATATTTAAATTAATGCGTAAAACAAGAGTTCACATTATTTAGTTTTTTTAGTTTAATTTAATTAGAATAAAGAAATACTTTATTATTATTAATTAAAATGTTTTGTTAGTAGAATAACATGAAAAAATAAATAGAATATATTTCATAAAAATTAATTTATTAAATAAATGAGAAAAAAATCATATGAAATTATTGAAAATTTTGTAATGAGTTTATTAAAATTACAACAATTTTAATTGAATATAGTTAAAGTATTTAATATTCTTGGTCTTTTTAGGGGTTGTAGTCCACTATGACATATTTAAGTATATTTAAATATATCGAGATCTATAAATCTTTTACTAACTAAACTATTCATTAGCCCCTTTGAATCATACTATTATCGATAAAATTTTATATCATTTTTTTATTTATTCTATAAAAAATAATTGCAAAATATATGGGGTTATAATTCTACCAAAAAATCACAGAAATTCATAGCTCGTGGGTATATACAATATTATTTAATTTCAAACTCCATATATATATATAGATATATATATATAGATATGCACTACTTTTTTATTCAAAAAGTGTTATGTTTTATAAACAAATTTACTAAAATGAAAAATATTTATAATGATTTTATTTTAAAATCATTCGGATAATAACATATTTCGAATTATCAGTGTACAAATGTACATATTATACTTTTACGAAACAAATTGATGTATATATAATGTATAAACCCTTTGATATTTCCTAAAAAATATTTCTTTAATTAGCAAAAAAATACATATTTCATTACATTAATAGTTCCAATAACTGTATAATATAACATTGTATATTATATAGATAATATTTTATAATATAATTTATTGATTGAATGTCTATGACGTCATTAATGAAAAATATGTATATAAGTTTTATTTATACACACATATATATATATTTATATATATATTTTGTGTATAACATATGTAGTATATTATTACATATATAGGTATATATTTCTTTTATACAGACTATTCCAAGTATTTCGTATATTTCCATTATGTTTCGTGCTTATTATACGTATTTGTCTCTCTCCTTTCCATGAATTACTTTTTGTATGTTCCTAACTGTATGATTTACTTCTCTTTGTTACTAAAACACTAAACTAGTAACAAGAATTTTTTCATTTGAGACACTGTTATTACAACAATCGCTATTGTGGTCGTCGCATGCTTTATGTACCCGCTTTGTGAATGGACGAATAAACAGATGTCGAGAAAGCAATCGCCGTTACCTTACTCAGTAACCATGTCTTTTATAATCAGCCTGCTGCTTACACAAGTGACTAGGTCATCAGAAGATACAGTCCTGAATTAGACTGCCCCGATGTAGACATTTCAATTTCGACGGAGGATTGGAACATCTTCATGCGTCGCTGGGAAGTCTTTCGTAATGGCCCTGGTATTGACCTCGATTCGGCTCCTTCACACCTTTTCTAGTTCGCCACTACAACTCTTTGCGATGCGGACCTAGAATCCAACACCGCCATCACTACAAGACCTGTTCAAAAAGTGTCAGGACTGATGAACACTATGCGTCATCCCTGTCGCAATCATTATTTCAAGAGCGGAATTAACGCAGATACAGCAGCTGGTGAGAAATCATTCAATGGAAGCTGTCTTAACACGCATGTGCGAAAGACATAAATTTGCGATTACTTGGCGAGATTTCCTAGTCGCGCGAATTGCAAATTTGGACATCCGTCGCAAAATGTCGTCGCTGAAAACATCCTGACAAAGCCTGTCAATGACGCTGTCTCCCTTGTTGAAGCCAAGCATATGGCGAGTAACGCCTTTACTTTTACATCCTATGTTATTTACGCCATCTCCTCATTTAAGCGCGGAAGAAATGTCGTGACACCCGACGCCTTATCAATGCCGAATTTGCATCCTTTCGACAGATCTCAAAGAACACCATGTCAGACCTAACGCAAGTCATTCCCAATCTACTCGGAGAGGCAAACGGCTGGAACTCGGTGCCACATCGCTACTTCACCGATTACTTAAAGGAACAGGGTCAGCACAGACGCGACGATCCTAGCCGTACAAACAACGCTAATGGGGATGCGTAAGCCCACGTAGTAAGATTTATGTTTATTTCTAATAGTCTCAACCTATAGTGTGTGTTCAATTAAAACATCTCAAAAGCATTTCCGCAGATGTCTCATAGCTGAGCAGCAATGTCAATCTACCCCATCATAATACACCTCACCATGCCAACCAAGAGATTATCAGATGATCGTTGGCGGAATGGCGAAAGGCTTGCCTTATGGATCATTAGCTCGTCGACCTGCTCACATTTTCAATTTACAAACCCGCACAGAATCTTGACCCCGTTGCGTACTCGACTCGTCTTAGGGATATTTGATTCAGGTTCGATTATCCTGCGGGATTCCCTCACGATATACTCTCCCCCGTGACGGAATTTCTCTGCTGCCAACCATTTGCAAATTGAAGACGCTTTTTTTGCATGTCCCCAATATAATATATATATATCAATTTCTCTCATTTTTCCGACGATAATGTTATAATTTTAAAAGGTGTGTACGTGCTCGTTAAAACTCATACAAATTGATCACCTATAACATTTTATAATGAACAATAATATGGTATTGTACGTAATTCATTTTTAACGAAAAAACAGTTGATTGTTTTGGAAACATATTGCGAATAATGTATAAATTAATTTTTATGCCAATCATATATTTTTAATAACTTCAATGCAGGGAAAATTGTTATAATTACAGTGACAAAATATAGCCCTCGTTTAAATGACTATAAATAGATTAGAACATTCGAATATTTTAAAATATATCTCAAACAATTAGATATATTGTATGTTTCAATTACAAATAATTGCAACAAAATATGTTATATAATTTTTAACAAATTTATGTATGACGGTTATATATGATTACGAAATGTTATTTATAATTACAATTAAATATTGATGCCATCACGTCAAGTTGAAGGAGTTTGAAAATGTTGAGTCATGCTATAATGATTTCATACCTTCCATTGAATAAAATGTAGCTAATAATTTTGTTTAACTTTTGAATATAATTTTACAAAATACTATGCGCATATATATATTATGTGTATACCTATGTCTATGCGTATGTCAATAACCATGCCTATATCTATGTCCATGCCTATGTCTAGGTTCATGCCTATGTGTACGTCCATGCCTATGTCTAGGTTCATGCCTATGTCTACGTCCATGCCTATGTCTAGGTTCATGCCTATGTCTATGCTTATGTCTATGCTTATGAGTTTGCGGTCGGAAATTATATGTGTCATAATTTGTGAACTCAAAGACACTGTATAGATGACCATAACTTCTAGAACATAGTATAAAGGTTCGCTAAGTCCTCGGAGGATGCAGCTGACAGATTCTCTTGAGTATATTTACTTTGGTGTACCTATCTAGTTTGTGATTTTGTGACATGCTAATCATTATGGTTGACAACTTTACACACCTACTTTTACCATATTGAGTTTTGTCATTAATGATAAGAACATTGAATACTTTTTGTTTATAGGCCTATGTTTATTCATATAATGTTTTTCTTTAAATTAATGTTTAAATATATACTTACTTGTTTGTGTATTAATTTTATTAAAAAGTTGTTTTTAGTACAAAATTGTCGATTTCTTGTTTAAATTAAAGCATATTTTTCAAGTAAAAAGCCAAACAAATTCTTCTCTTATACGCTATTCCTCAGCGTGGGCACACCACCCCTGGCAAAATCCCAAATAGGTGCTTGATGACAATATATAAAACAAGCCACGCAGAATATTTTATATCATTTTATCATTAATATAACGTCAACATTTTCTTTTAAGTTTTACCCTCAATTGTCTTACACGAATTGTATTTTAATATATAGGCCTATGATCATTTATACAATCTTATAAAAAGCTATTCATTCATATATATTATTTATTTTCTGCATCGCGACAAGAAATTCTTAAGTATAATGAAAACAGTATACGAGATAAAAATCAAATCTAAATAAATAACGCTTTCATTGTCTCTTCATTGCCTAAATTTAGATCACAAAAAGTATAGCCTATATATAAAGAAATAATTCCCGCTAAAAAGTATGAAAAAAAGGTAATCTTTCATAATACAATTTTTTAACCATAGAAGCAAACATTAAATTACAAATGAAATTTATCAGTAACATATTAAACAAGGTTTAGAATGATTGTTCACTTTGAGCATAAACGGAAGTTTTAGAAATCATTTCCATAAACGTAATAGTCATTAAAGTTTGGCTCATCACCGTCTAGGTATTTGCATGTTTTTTTGACGTAACATAAAGCCCTTTTGCATTTTTCTGAAATCGTATAAAGAAATAATAATTAATAAAATACATTAAATTAAAAAAAATTACATTATTGATTTGAGTAGTTAAAAGATTTATAAAGACACGTATTATAATTACATAAATCTTAAACATAAACATAACAAATTACATTATGGCAACACTATTTATATCACTATGAAAATATAAAGCAACAGGCAATTTGATTAGATGAAATAAAATTATTTAATTACACTAACGAATTCTTCACTGATGAAAAATTTTCGTTTATAAAATTCAACATAAAAATATAATCAAATTAAATACATAGGTGAATAACATTATTCCAACAATAACAAAATGCGTAAAAATAAAATGAATACTACTTTGTTGTATAGAAAAGTACCTCTAGTAAATAAAAATAAATAAAATTTATTTTAGTTTAATTCATATATATACTTTTACTTTCAGAGTTTATTACATGTCAATATTTTATTTAATTTCATTATTATGCCTCGCAATATCCAGGGGCGCACCCAGAAATTTGTTTGAGGGGGGGTACAATTTATTAGGGGCCCGTTTTTCTTTTGAGTGGTCTCAATAATGATAGTATACAATTTTTTAATTTTTGCTAAT
>JAUZND010001546.1:0-13417 GCA_034780555.1 Coelogynopora nodosa
TGAACCGTGTTATACATGAGTTGGTACAGCTGACACACTTCAGATTGAGGTAATGTTCAGTGAACCGTGTTATACATGAGTTGGTACAGCTGACACACTTCAGATTGAGGTAATGTTCAGTGAACCGTGTTATACATGAGTTGGTACAGCTGACACACTTCAGATTGAGGTAATGTTCGGTGTACCGTGTTATACATGAGCTTGGACAGAGCTGAAAGTAACAGAATGGAAGGCACTGGAATGGAAAGCAACATATGGGAAACATTATATGGAAAGCAGCAGAATGGGCAGAGGTGCTAATGAAGGAGGCAATTCTTCTGAAGCAAAACTCTATAACCAGTGAGGCTATACAGAAACTGCTTAAATATATAAACTGAATTAAAACTGTCTAAATAAAACTTTGAAATACTGTATTGTTACCTTACTTTGTTCAGTATATGATGTATGTCATTCATATTTGTGTATTAAATATTATTTGTAATAAATGCGATTTTTTGGAGGAATAGGGCAGTGGCAGCATTGGGTTGTGTCAGTGTTATACTAATGTCATGATGTTATCCAATGCTCACATAGGAAAGTGGAATAATTATAATAGAATTGGAGTTAGTGATTAATGAAAACATTTCCTATATTTAATGTAATCATATTGAGGGAATATGGTATAGATCGTGGGACAGACAATGCCCATGAAAATTCTTATATTAATGGGATGGACCATATATCTTAAACATTAATAAATATTTATTATAAGGGACATAATAATTATAGAAAAATAGGTGTACAGTAATTGACAAATACATCATCAAAAAGCATGAAAAAGCCATCAAAATAATTAAAAAATAATAATATTGATAGTTGCCAAAAGTATAAAAACTATATTAAATATTTTAAAAATATAGATTTATTGGCATCAACATAGTTGGAATTGGCATTGGATCATTCAGAATCATAATTTGGTGTTACTAAGGTATTTGGCATAGGCATCAGTTTTTGTAGAATCAGCATAAGTTTTTACTTATAAGTTATAACCATTGCAAAAATTTAGCTGTTATGTGTACTTTTTTTGTTCATTTTATATGGGCATCCTGTCACTGTTTAACCCTTTGTACATAGAGGAGTGGTATGCCAAAAAATTTTCAAAGCAATTAAGTTTTTGATTTAACTATAAAACATATGACCCTGATTTTATTACTCAGTGGCTAAAATAATTTTATCTAAATAAAAAATATAATTTCAAATATTTTTACATACTAGAAAAATGGTGCAATTTTCATACTTCCCATGATATTAGGAGATGAAACTTGCAACATCAAAAGAAAAAATAAGTTTATTGTAAATTATATCTATTTAACTTGAATGATAAAATGATTTATTAAATTTACCCCAACAATTTAAAATAATACTCAAATAGCATTTTAACTACTTATAGATTATTTGTATAAGTAGTATAATTATAAAAATATATCAACAAATATAGATATTGTAATCTGGAATCAGATGCAAAAAGAATCAAACAAAAATTATAGTATTTACTGGTCAATATACATGGTTATTTTCCTATAGTTTTCATAACTGGAGTTTATGATGTAATCAGGTCATAAAAAGGATACCAAATAATTAATTTTTTTGAATTTATGCTTAATCAGATGATAGGAAGTGTGGTTTTCCAGGGGCGGTAAACCCCCCCCCCTCCACATAGGAAACCCTAAAAAGTATGTCCACACACAAAGGGTTAAGGTAATGTGCTATTTAGTATTTGTTGATCTTTCATTTATTAGTATTTTTTTAAGTTTAAAATTTATTTAAAATTTAAACTAATAGTTATAAATGCTGCTAATTTCAGAGATGATTTTTTTATAATTTATGTTTGAACTTATGTCTTATGCCAAAGTTACTGAGAACTGTAAATTTTTTATAATATAATTATAATATCTGTATTACATTTTCATTTAGTATTAATGTGTAAGTATACTATAAGTATTTCCTGCAAGTAATTCCATGTTCCAGATTATAAAGTTGTAGAGATTTTGATGGCTGCCACAAGTATAACCACTACATAAAATAAATATTTATTGGCATTGGATTATATCTCAGGTACTTATCATCAGCATAGGTTTTTGTAGAATTGGCATAGGATTTTTTGAAATTGGCATCAGGTTTTTCTTAGGTACTTGGCATAGATATCTTTTTTTTTTTAATCAAAATTGGGTTTTCCTCAGGCAGGCATGTTATGCTTCATATATTTCCTATATATATTTTAGAACCTCCTATATACTCCTATATATTTTTTTCTATGCCTCCAAAAATGAGAGTAACGGCAGTAGTTCTTTTAAAGAATTGAAATTGTGTCAAAATTTTTAGTAATTATCATGAAAAATGTACAAACAAATAACATTGGAAATGTATATTGCTATCACCAGAAATGTTGTGGGTCTAATTATCAATATTATATTATTTTTAAATTTGATATTTATTGCATAAATTTCTGTACTGATCATTGATATTGTATAGGTAAGCATAGTGGTAAGTATACTTAATGTAAAATTAACCTTTATTTTTTGGGCCAAATTCCTATATTTTTTGGAAAGATATTATTCTATTGTAAAGATAACATATCATGGACAGTTGTTTGGTCTATAATAGATAACTTATTAATGCACAAATAAGGTTTTAATTTGTTATATAACAGAAAATGGTGTATTTTAGGCTATAAATTGACCCATCCCTTGCTGATTTATGTGACATTTATAATTGTTATATGTCATAATTATTAATTCTATTGTGAAGGTAACATCTTGGAAAGTTGTTCAGGATATAATAATTAACTTTTTAATGCATGACTAAGGTTTTAATTAGTCATTAAACAGAAAATTGCTGGACTATAAATTGACCCATCCTCATCTGTTGCTGAATTTTTATGACAATTGAACATTTTGAAGAGCTATTTGATATATAAAAGTTAACTTTTTATTGCATTAATTAATTTGTCATTTAACAAACAAAAAAATGATAGGCTGTATATTGACCCATCCATATCTAATATGGAATTTTTACAAACAATGTATTATTGTTTTATGTCATAAAAAGTAATTATATTGTAAAGATAACATTGTGGAGTGTTATTTGGTTTATAGCCAATTATTACTTCTAAATTTCAAAATGGATTTATTAAATGTGTATTTATAATAAGAACTATTTATATTATTAAATAATAGTATAAATGCTATAAAATATATTAATTTTATTTGACAATTACAGTTGCTAACCAATGTGCAGATAATTTGATTTTTACATCCGTATACAGTAAATAATATTTTAAAATAATTTTGCATTCATTCCTATTACTGAAGTTTTAAAAAGAATCGGCGTTATTTAATCATTTTTATTTATATTAATTTACTA
Organism: Coelogynopora nodosa; assembly: GCA_034780555.1. Classification (NCBI taxonomy): domain Eukaryota; kingdom Metazoa; phylum Platyhelminthes; order Proseriata; family Coelogynoporidae; genus Coelogynopora; species Coelogynopora nodosa. The sequence goes on from JAUZND010001546.1 coordinate 3,403, forward strand.
TTTACATTGATCTCATTATCTATATTTTATGCTCACATATCTTTGTATTTGTTCAAAAGAAGTATAAATTTATTGAACTAAATTTTTCTTTAAAAAAGTATGATTGTTAACTATACTTATGTAATAAAAGAAAATATACCTACTATAACTAATTCCTTTTAGAATCGAATTTTTAAATGAAAACTTGAATATTTAAAAAATATAAGTGGAAACATTTCAAGCATTTTTGTATAATACTTCTGCATTCATTTACCAAAAAATATCAGACAAGCTATTAAAAATACCATTCTATCACCAGTTTGTTGTGGTATGTTTATGATATTCATAGACAACTCATTAATTTTTTTATGTATTTCAAATATTATAAACATCACTATTGAAATGTCAAATATCTAGTTGTTTAATATGTATTTGTGTCTTCCCCTAAATAGAGAAAATGATCAAATGGTAACATGTCCCTATGATCCCAAACATGTAATGAAAAAGCATCGACTCCTCAATCATATTCACACAAAGCACAAAGCTGAATTGCGCGATTCCAAAGATGTGGTTACATGTCCTTACAACGTGCGTCATGTGATAAAGAAGAGTCTCTATTCGGAGCATATCGCTACATGTTCGGACCGTGGTCTTCTCACTGCATCCACATATCATGCATGTCAGAACCAGACAGACACTGGGGGAGAGATTACAAAGGTCATGTCCATGGCAGAAGACAACTATGATTCAACTGTAGGAGACATGAATAGAGGTACTGATCTTCAGTTACTTAATATAGTGTATCATTTATTATGCCTTCTATTTGTATATTCTGAATATTTTAGCTATCTGTAAAGCTTCATAATTGACTCCCAGTTTCACTATATTATATGTAGAAGTAACAATATTATATAGCAATACGCCATCTCGAGGTTGGAAACGCTGTAGTGTATTTAGGTTTGGTCTTTGTTTCAATCTCTCCCACTTCGTCTTTCATTTTTCTCCTATCAAAATTATATTTTCATTCCTTTCTTTCCTTTTTTCTCTCTGCTCATCGCTCATGTAACTTCCATATTACTATTCTCTCCTATCTATATCCTCACTTTCTCTTCCCGTCATTGTGTCTCCTTCAACGTCTTTTCTTTTTCTTTGGTGTTTGGAATTTATTTTATATATATACAAGTATATTTAAATTAGCAATATAAAAAATAGTACTAATAAATTGTGCTTTTTTAAACCAAAAATTTGTATCTGTTAAATTGTATTGAAGGAGCTGAAATATGTTAATAAAAACACCTGTAAACATAATTAATCATCCATTATCCTAAATTTTATGACGTATATATATAATCTTATATTATAATTGAGCATAACTTACACGTGACTATTTTCTATGGATCAACTATGTCAATCACAGAAAACAGAGAAGAATATCGGGTTGCAATCGCAAAGCCAGGTTTTCAGCGAGGTCGAGGGCGCGGTACATCTGTCACGGAAACGAGTTACGTGACTCCGGGAGGTGACAGTGAGTGGATGCTGCGGCCGCGGGGAGCTGGAACTAGACGCGGAATGTGAGTTGTGATTGTTAATTGATTTTTTTTCAAAAACCTAGAATCTCATTGTTTTAGTAAAATTCCTTTCAAAAGTTAGAAATTAGCTTACAATATTTCATTTTATTAATATATTATTTGGTATTGATGCGGTCTAATATACGACTTTTAAAAAAACTTTATCTCATATAAATTTATAGAAAACATATACAATATAGTAATAGAAAAGATATTGACTAACGCTGCCGATAAAGACTGAAAAGAAAATCATGCTATTACAATGCATATTTTTCATATTATAAAATACTAGTTAAATTTGTTAGTGTGCTTATTACGTAATATTATTACAAGTGTCATCAGAATTGTTTGTCGTGTTTTTTCCCAATATAACCAGTCCGATCCAATTTTATATAATTATACACAGCTTTTTAATACAACATGTGACCCCATATGAGATATTATATTAATCAATTTATCTCGGAAATTGTAATCCACGCCACACTTCACAATTATAGTATTTGTAAAATTATATAACTTACCGTTTAAATAATTTTTACTGCTAATAATTATTTTAAAAAAGTAAGGTAAGCAATAAAGTATGGGTCGATTAAGTTGTTTAGTTAATAAAAACATCTGGAAAAGTAATTATTATTTTAAGGTCAGAAAATATCCCAAAAATTTAAAATTTCAATATTTTGTAAATTTAAACTCTTCTAACGCATTTTTTATTTTTCTATAGTGTTTTTTGGTTACTAGGTTAGCATAATTGTTTCTGTGTTTAAACCTTTCTTCTGTGAATTATTTTGGTAAGGTTTTCATAGTAGAGGGAGTGGGTATTTTTACCCCACCCCTTTCCCTCTGGAAATACGCACTTGTCATGTCGGATTGAGTGAAATTTAATATATTGATACCTTGGTATAAGTTGTCCATGCATATATTTTATTAATTATTTTTATTTTATGGAATAATTGCATCATAAAGTTGAATAAAATCGCATTTTTAAGACCATAAAGCAGACATGGTACAAACCTGATTAAAAAATCTGATTATAGTTCAACTTAATTATAATTTTTTAAATATTTACCATTATGGATTTAACGGCATGTTATGATGTCATAGAGTCAATGTATTAGTTATACAAAAACAATTTCAGATTTTTTCAGATAATTTTTTTTTTAATAATAAATTATTTTCCAAATTTTCATGTTTATACCATTTTCCTTCTTTGTTTTTTTATATATCACCGTATGCTGTCATCAAAACATAAAATGACCATAATATCGATACACATGGTGTATTAGGATTATAATTTGTTTATCTCTAGGTTTGAATATATTGGCTATCTTCATACATATTTTTTCCCCTTAACAGGTATGGGGGGGGGGGGGGGGGGGCAGGAATTTTGACCCGCCCTCTACACCTGAAACCGTAAATGTATTCCTACCAAACGTTAAAAATTTTACTGCATGGAATTGGTTACTAACAAAAAAATCAGCATTATAGTAGGCTCTATGTACTATAGTTTACCCATTCACTAACTCCACTGACTAAGGGTTAATGGTTGCTCAATTCAGACTACGTAGAATATCAAACTGTGTTTTAAATGTTGAACATTTGTTATTATTTATCTTTTAAGTTTTCTTACTCTTCACGTTTGATTAAAAATGTTCTTATTAAAGATATAATAATTGAGTAATTCAATAATATTTATACTTTTTTGATTAATGTCATTTTTGTTTTATATATGCTTAAATGTTTAGTTGTATTTATTACAGTTTTCGGAGTTAGGGTCCAGAAATAATTTAATTGATTAAAAGTATAAGTGCGTGTTACATATTTATTTGAATAGCCATTGAATGACAGCGTACTATATATATAGACCTGTCTAAAAAACTATTTATCAAAATTGTTATCGTAAATGTTCAATAGGTTTACACAAGCTATTTATTAATTTTGTTTTCGGAAATATCTTATTTCAGTTTTTAATTAATGAGTTTTTCCTATTATTTAATTTGAATATTTATTTTTTCAGAAATTGATATGCTATTTGCAAGTGGTCACACTCCTCTTCTGAAGTCGATATATATTTTCAAAACCTTTTCTAATGTATCCACAAATTTCGGCATGTAATGTTTTCTGTAACAAAACTCTGCAACCTACTTAAAATTGTTATAATTTGTATAGATGATATTATATTATGTGAATATATTCGATCTCTTGTACTCATCCACGTTTTGCATATATGAATGTATTTTATTGTATTGCCTAGGATATGGCAGCTTCATATTGTTAATTTTTTAATCGATAAATAAATGTATTCATAGTCATATTTACTTTTTTTTATTGGATATTTGTATGTAATGCTAAGTAATATTTACAAAACAAGTGGTATAATGCTTTTGAATTTCAATAGAAGAACATGCGAATCAAATTTATGTAAAAGTTAAGGTTTAATTGAAAAATCTGAAATTTGAGGCATATAAGCAATTGCCATTTTACTTAGAAAGGTTCTCATGGATGCGCATTGTTCTACGGAAATCATAATTTTATTTAGTGAATGAGTAATTTTTAATTAATTCTTAATACAAAAGTTAGTATTGTGTTCGAATTCAACAATAAGTAACTTGTTTGATAAAATTGATGCATAAGTAATTTTGGGCTATAGGGCCTGCGTATACTCCAAAGTCTTATTATATATATTTTTTTGACATTTTGGAAATTACTTTAGATTTTGCTTTATATCTAGTTAAAGGTTAATGCATAACTTTTTACAATTTTTCCGGTCTTGCCTACTATATATATGCTTGTGCTAAATTAATATACATCTGTATTGCCATATAGCCTATGGCCTAATATGACGTCACCCTTATAGGGGATGTATAGAAGTTATATTGGACTAGAGAGATAGCAACAATATATGTTAAATAACTTTTCTTGTTCCTTTTAGTAATTTTTTGGTAGGAAAGTTCAGCAAAAGTGAGGATATTTTTTAGGGATTTACTTGTGATTTGAAAAGGTATATTAAAACCTGTTTATTGTTTAACCTGTTAAATTATTAAATTGTTAAACTTGTTTATTGTTATCATATAAACAATCATTTAAATAAATACGTAAAAGTAAAGCTTACATTCGAAATAACTATCTATTTTATTTACAATAATTATTAACTTAATTATTTTTTAAACATTTTATTCTAACCATGGCTAACTTTATAAATGCATTTTCCTTCAGATATTAACGTTAGTTTTAATCATAACCCTAAACAGTACCAGCTAGACCAGGCTTCAAACCAATTAGCAAAATGTTACTTTAGAACTAATTAAAGTTTTAACTGCGAAATTTAGACTTTTTAAATAATGAGATATAATTTGATCTTGTATATTTTTACAAATAAAATACAATACTGTACATTTATATAGGGGGCCATTATTATATTACGTCATCATTTTTAACAGGTTTCCTAATACTCCCCCACCCCCCAATAATCAAGGGTAATCATTTTCTCTATACCTCCTCAAATATTACGTAATATTTCTGATCTGCACACCCCCTCTACGTAAAATAATTGTACAATGATATTAACAACAAAATGGCATAATAACTATATTGTACTTACATATGTGTAAAAATTCAATAATAAACCAGGTATATATTAACATATATGTTAACATAGAATAAATGACAAAGTATACGACATTTTTATACTAGCTGAATAAGAAACCTATAAAGCTTCATAAAGTGTCAGTATTCTTTTATAGACAAAAATCATACCATGATGATGTAAGCATTAGGCAGACACCCCCACCCATAACCAGGCGCAATCAACTTAAACCCTCACCCCCTGTTGGATGACGTAATATATGAATGGCCCCTAGTATATAACCTATATAGTGTACATCAGTACATGCTGTGCGTGCATCTACTGATGCAGCAGAGTTATTAAAAGGTCAAGAAACCATGTGTGCTGAGAATGTAAAATGTAATCATTATGCAGCATATGAATTTTCATTTATATTCAAAAAAAATTGGAGTTTATACTAAAATTATAATTATCGACTTTTAAATATTTATTAAATTCAACGATTAATAAAAACTTCCTAAAATATTTTGTTTTATGTTATATAAATTATATATCTTCACATTTATTTGAAATGTTTGATGTTGCCCAATCCATCGAATAATTAGTTTATATTAATCATGAGTATTCTTCAAAAAATAGCGGAAATTGAGTCAGAGGTAAGCATAAATTTATGGTTTTATGCGTGTAATTACTCTTAAATCAGTGTTTGTATACTAAAACCGTTTTGGACTGTTTAATATTTCTGAAAAAAATATAAATTATAATATACTGCAAGATTCATTGCCCTTGTCAATGGTAATGCTTGGGGCTTCAATGCCTGTAATTGTAAACCCAATCATGAACTTTATCATGTTGAATTATACTTATGGTATAAATATATACAATTTTGGTTACTTTTTAATAATAGTATCTTAAATTTGTTATATAATTATAGTTTTTGAATTTAGTTGGATTCTTCCATTAGTCTATTTAAAAAAACTATTATTTGAAAAAAGTAGAATATGTTTTGTTGATTCCAAATCCGTTTTTATTATTCCATTTGGCTTACTAAAAAAATGTTAAAGTCAAAGTTGAAGTCAAAGAATAGTTTTTTGGACAATTTATGGATCTTTTATTTGTTACCTGTGGCTGTGGCTAAACTAACAAATGCCACTCATTTAAGGGATGAATTTTTACTTATTTTACCTTGTTATAGTATCATTTAATTAGTTCAGTCATTAGATAAACAAACATGTAAATGTTACATAATCCATTATAATAATGAATTAATCTAATAACATAACTTTATACAACATTTTAATTATATATTAGTTAAATATTAATTTAATACAATATTACTATTTATTATATTTGATACAATACATTATATTTAATTTATGATATAATTATATATTTTAGATAGTTGTAGGTTTCCTGGAGCAGCATATTTTAAATTAAAAATAGAAGAAAAAGCACAAGCTGCTGTAAAATAAATATATTTTTTTTACAGCAGCTTGTGCTTTTTCTTCTATTTTTAATTAAATAATGTATACTTAATTATACTTAATTATATACATATTGTAATATATGTACATACTATATGTATATGTACAATATGTATAAAATGTATGTATATATACTATATGTATATACATATATGTACATAACATATGTAATAAACAAACTTAATTATATACATAACATATGTAATAAACAAACTTAATTATATACATATTGTAATATATGTACATACTATATGTATATGTACAATATGTATAAAACGTATGTATATATACTATATGTATATACATATATGTACATAACATATGTAATAATGTACATACATAATGTATTGTATATGATTACATGTTAATGCACATATATGTTATGTATATTTTGTAGTGCATTTTGTAAGGAATCTTTTTAAGCTTTCAATGAATTTTAAAATACAAGTCTTACAAAATGTATTGAAAGTATTTGAAGCTTTTACCTAAGATTTATGTTATTATAAAGGAAATTATTATCAACTTATCATGAAAAAAGTCAGTATAAATTAATTAAGTAGGATAGGATATACAGCATTTAATAAGTGCCGATAATTTCTTTTGATAATTTAGCAAGTATTAGTATGTAAGTTTCAAGAAAAATTACTAATATTAGATGTGTAAATATACAAATTTTGCTATAAATTCTGCCAATTGAATAGCAGCTTATGGTGATCCTCATAAAAACAAAGATTTTGAATACATGAACAGATTTTTAAATAAATATTTACTATGTAGTATATTATTGGGTATTTTATATGTACTATATATATATATTTTTTAAATAATATTTTATCCATATTTAATATTTTATGTACCTAGCATTTACTGTACACCATTTTAGACAGTGTATTATGCATAGCTACATCAAATAGTCTATTATTTTATCCACCATAAACATTTTACAATAATATTATTAAGAGTACAGATATATAATTAATATTGTTACTTTTATTTAAGATATTATCAATACTAATTATTTCATGATTTTTATAATCAATACTCTGTTGTTAACATTGGGATAATGTATAATATATTTATTAAATTGTTATTTTTTTATAGAAATGCGCAATACAAGTTATTATCACTGTAACTTGTATATGATTTAGATATGTTTTTGAAGTATCTTTTATTGGTAGACATTTTGTATAACATGTACAGAAATATAATTTTTTTTTTTTTTTTTAATTGAATTTTAGTTTTATAAGATAGAAGTATTCAATTTTCTTATTAATAACAAATTTATCTCTCCATCCATATGTATTTGTGGGTGGAGTACTTAGTTTTAATTTTATACAAATTGCAAAAAAGGTTATTGAATCTACTTACTACCAAATAAAAAGCATTATATTATAGAATGCTTTACAATTATTCATTCAATATGTGTTTTTTTGTAGCCAAATTAATTTTCAGCATAACAAAATTAACATTTGTTGTGTGACATAATGTATAGTTGGTTTAGCACCAATGCCACTATCATTTAATTTGTAAAATGCCATTTGTTTTTTGCATTTTAATAAATGTCTTCTGACTTTAATTTTTTAATAATTTTCAAAATTTGTTTATGGTTGTGGAAAGAGTGCCACATATCTTATATCTTGAAAATTGTTTGACATTTATCTTCAATTAAATAGTGAATTTATTACATTTTATATGCACTATAATTATTAATAAAAATGTATCTGAATATACGATACATTACTGAATACCTAATTTGATATTCATTTTGACTTTTTTGGATTATAAGATGTTTACCATCATGTTTAATATTTGTTGTAGGTGTTCTATTAATATGTCGGTATCAAGAAAGAAAATTCTACTGAAAGTTATAATTCTAGGTGATAGTGGGTAAGTTAATTTTTTAATAATTCAATCTGTGCCAGAGAAATGTATGCCACAACTAGAAAAGCTACCTGAATATACATTGAATTTTAAATAATAGATTATATATGTTTAAATTAGCATATTTTTGCTGTTTAGAATTGGGCAAATTCTTATTGATCAGTAATACTTTATAAATATACTTTTAATAAAATATCCTATTCTTTGGTTCTAATTAGTAGTATGTAAAATATTATAGTGTGTTCGATTATTAAATAGTCTTGAATTAAGATATTTGACAAAAATAACTGAAAACTGCGTTGACCAAATTTTTGAACTATTAATAAGTGAATTTAATTATGGCCGAGTGGCTGGTTTGAGTACACATTCTTTTATGCTAGAATCTGCTAGTATGTTTGTCAAGTATTTCATGAAAACATAGTAAAACAACATTTAAAGATTTGTAAATCGTGGCAATTATTAAAACTTTATTTACTTCTTCACATTTGTAAAACATGAGTTATAGCAAAATATGTTTCGTATAATTTATTCATTTTCACTTTACGTTTTCATCTAAAACATTGCATACATATTTTTTCTGTCAAAATTATATATCATTTACAGGCCATTTCACAAAGATGGTTTGGTTTAAAATGGTTTGACACGAATTCATGTTGGTGTGATCCACAAATGAAATATAAATTATAAGCTATCATCAAACGACCATTTAAACCTTGACAAAAGCCTGTTTCCAAATAATTTACATTTTTATTAATTCATTAATAATTTGTGCATTTCAAATTAATTTTTATATATTCAAAGATATGCTCGTCAGAGTTTAATTTTAGTTTTTAAATCGTGAAATATATTATCATTTATATACATATTACAATTTCACAACTTACATGGATAAAATACTTTTATCTAAATAAAAATTATAATATCGAATATTTTAATATACTAGAATAAATATCAATGTTATTTTAACTATTTAAACCCGCCCCTTTGGTTTTCTAATACTTGCCGATGATATTAGGAGCTAAAACTTGCAACATTAATAGGAAAAATACGTTTATCGTAAAATACATACATTTAACTTGAATAATAAAATTAATTAAAAAAATAACCAGCAATTTTAAATAATACTCAAATACTATAGCATTTAGACTACTTATAGCTTATTTATCTAAGTAAGTATAATTATAAAAATATACCAAACTATTATAAATCTCGTGATCTGGAATCAGATGCAAAAAGAATCATGTTAATTGGTTGCATTGATCAATATGTATAGTATATATGGGTCAATATATCATATAGGTTATTTTCCCACAGTTTTCCTAAACAGGAGTTTATGAAGTAATCAGGTCATAAAAATTATACTAATTGATTATTATAGTTAAAAATAAAAAGAGTTCGACACAATTTTAGTAGGTGTCCGTATACAAAATTTAAGTTTAATCGGATGATAAGAAGTTCGTTTTTTCAGGGGGTACCCCCCTCCCCCACACCCCCCCCCCCCCCCCTCCACGGAGCAAACACTACAACATTTGTCCTCGAAC
>JAUZND010001547.1:0-13417 GCA_034780555.1 Coelogynopora nodosa
GTTTTCTTTGTTATATAGTTACCCTTTCTTTTGATTTATATTTTATTATTTATGATTTATTTCTTTTCTTTCTATCTAGTGAGCTGATTTTGCCTGATGGTTCCAATCAATTTATTATATATGTAATACGTATAATACTTCTATTATATTATTTTAGTCGCAATAACAAAGTGTCGTCGATACTTATTTTTAATAGTTTTGATTTTTGTCTTCTGATTCCGAATTCGTTTGAAGATCATAATATGATATACATTGATGGACACTTCCCGTTAACCTATTTCTGTGAATTTACAAATTCAGAAGAGTGGTGCTTTGGTTTATTTTACGTTTGTGTGATATAATACATGTCATGTAATCTGAACGGATTTATCAATAACTATATATGTAAAACCTACTAGTTAACATGATGTTTTGTAGGATACATGTTTTCAAAGTCACCGTAAATATTTGATGACATTGAAATAACTGAATTCCGATTTTTTGAGGCATTAATGTTATGATAAAATGTTACTGTCATTACAGGTCGCACAAGCAATCTTTGCTTCTAATGAAACTGCTGTGCTCAAATTGTTCTCAATCCCACCCATTTCACAATAATTCTTTACAGACAATTAAATAGTATTTTTAAATAAATTTATAAATAATGAGAGTATATTGTTTATTTGTTTTTTCAGTGTCATTATACATATTATGAAAATAATTAGTTAAATAAATAAGCACAAAACACAAAATTAAAAGTCAATTAAATTCTTTTAAAATAATAAAACTATATATATATATGTATGGTAAGTAATACAAAAAAGCGTGTCTAGTGATAAGATCACAAAATTATATTGTCTAAAATTTTTCGTATATAAAGGGTGTTATTTTTCATTATATTTATATACATATATTATAATTTTCAATGTGTTATCCTAACCTTGACTTCTTTAAATATTCTTTTTTGCCTATATATACTGTAGATATCTGATAGCAATGAAAGTATTAGAATACTTTTTATAAATCGTTTAAGTTTAGTTATACTTCGCTCAAAAAAGTCAAACATTTAAAAAAATATAATTTTTAAAATATTACAATGAAAAGGTTTAAAAAGATTACATGTAATACAGTGAATTGAAAAATCGTAGGCTTTCTCAGATCAAGATGATCACTCACCCAAACTATTAGATTTACAGTTATACAATAAAAAAAACAATTAGACTTATAAGCGCAAAAATAATTTGATATTACATATCAGAATCTAGTTCAATAAGATGAAATGGCAATTAAGAGAGTAACATAGAAAAAGAAAATTGACACACGTCAGACTAACAGAACACAAGTACATTAAGTTTGTAAAGCTTTAATATAAGTATAATATGTTCTTAAATAATACACAATATTTAATTCAGATATGTTAAAGATAATGTTTTGATTGATCGGATAATTAGTAAATCTGTTGCATAACAATTGAAAACAATGGGGTATAATAATGCGTACATTAAGTTTATAAAATAAAATTATATTTTCTAGCTGTCAACTATATGTATTTGTTTGTATAATATTTCAGTATACTTTCTTTAAACATGGATCTATGTGTATGTTACTTTAGATAGGATTTGATATATCATTCCTTATTATAGCAGATTCATCAGTTACATTGTTTTTATAACCATATTCAGATTGTTGTTTATTAATGTACACTATTTGTATGTGTAAATATCTAGCCCAATCATTTTTTCCAATACAATTTTTTTGTTGTCACATATTATATCTCCAAACAATTCAATTTATATCAGTTTGAATGCTGCGGTCTGCGGGACAATGCTACCGATTTTAGAACGGACTACTATTCCTACAACTGGCATTATAAAGGCGGACGCAACTTTAGCTTAAACGGGGAGAACTACCTCAATCAAGATGTCAAGCTGCCAGTTGCTTGCTGTATGTTTAACCAGACCGACTTCATCTCTGAAAGTAGGTTGAGTGAGAGTTCATTAATTCATAGAATTTTTTTGTAGACTTTTCTAGAATAAATTTTTTCATGCAATACGAACAGAGTAGTCGCAAAAACTCGACTAACACAGCTGTTAGTCAGGAACGGGAGAGTCCAAGAGCGGCTCGAACCTGTTCCGAGACAACACCCTCAGTATCTGTAAACCAGCGTCTTAACCACTCGGCCATTGCCCTTCCCCAATGCCTTTGGTTGTGCACTTATATGTATATAAAAGGTTATGACTTTAATCCAGAGAAAAAACCGGGTTAAAATTCTCAAGGTCGTCAATGCAAAAGAAGTTAATATAAACAAACAAGATAAATTTGAAGTACGTTAAAATATGTTCAAAGTAGATAATATAAACGAATGAACGGGATCGATAACATGTTCGATCCTATACATATAAAATAATTCTGTAATATACAAGTGAAATGAATCATAGTTCATTTTATTTAATGATTCATCTTTTTCTAGTATTATCGTAAAAATTTAGCATTTTGTGCATTAAGTAATGTGCAGTAAAGTTTATGTAAATAAATACACTTACACATCTTTCAAATAAATATAATATTGTATTAAATTTTGTTTTACATTATACATGCTTTAAATTGGGTTTGTTTGTTGATATTATTTGATTTGTTATTGTTTGTTTATCTGAGCTATTTTTTTTTATTGCCGACCTTTAAAAATAGGCTTTTAACCCTCCGGATTTATTCTCCAGTTTTTCCTCAATTAACAATCTTTATAATAGATGCTGATTCACAGTATGTTTTGTACTTGTACATTCATAAAATACAATACGTTCGAATATTTCGATGACTTCATATATTCTTATATTCGTATATAATTATCGGTGGAGTTCTTCCAATTTTGCATAAACCAATGGATTTGTTAACAACTGCTCGTCAATACAATTGCGTTATATTGAATTCGTTTATTGTTTGAACTTATTTTATTTGTTTATATTGTTTCCCTTATAAATTCTCCATGGGAATACCTATATAAAATGAACAACTTATCTTTGAAACTAATTTTAATTAACTATACATTTAGCTTTATATCTAAAACATTGTTAAAGTAATAAAAGTATGATTTAATGCCTTAGTATTTAATAATTATTGGTCATTCATATTTATTTATTAAATTCAATTAAACTAAATCAACTTTAATTATTAAATTAAACAAATTATAATATATTTCAATTAAAATTTTCAAGTGTCACGTTCTACATATTTTGACATAACTATAAATATGAAATTTTCCATGTTTCTTTGAATGAGAATTATAAGTTTTGAAACGATAATTAGAAGCATATTAAAAAGATGTTATTGGCTGCTGTAATGGTCCTGACAATAATGAAAAAATTCCAAAAACTTGTTCAAACATCCTCTTCTTGTTGATAAATAACTAAGCAATGAATAATTGAACAAAAATAGTACAATATTTTTCAATGTATTTTGTTTAGTATAAGTTTTCGGAAAAATTATTAACGGGAATTATTATAATTATATTATATATACAAAATAAATAACATTATACCATGATATCCACTATGAAAATATTGTATCACTGAGGATAAAATGTCGTGTTGGTCAAAATGGTCACCCACAAAACCCAAACATAAATAGCTCATTTTACAAGCAATTAACAATTTTTTAAATATATTTACACAGACGGAATCGGGAATTACATGGAGTACATGAAAGACAAGCAATGCCCTCTGGCGCCGTCATCGAATAATTCCAACATTGTCGGTTGCTACCCTGAAATTCAGACGAGACTGAGTCGCTATTCGATTGTCATTGTGATAATTGCAATCATCATCGCTGCAATCGAGGTAAGGTGCTATAGTTGAGGGAATGTTCAGGGACATTTGCCCTTCTACACAGTGAAAGAACGGACAATTGCGCAATCTAATCTGAAAATGTTGAACATTTTATTACTAGTTGTAGAATATTGATTGATAGGTATCGATTGGTTATAATACCATTGATTATATTTAATAATATGTATAGGTATAATTTTCTTTTGAGTTTCATTATTATATGGAATTTTTATTATTCGACATGACTTACTGAATAATTCTTTAACTGAAAGTCTAAAATACTATTTTATGTGTAAACTATTTGGTTGTAATGTTTATATTTTATTGTATAACTTATTTTTTAATTCATTTTAATTTATTGAATATATCTGTTTTATATACAATGTTGTAACTACCAACTGTATAATATTATTACAAAATTCAAAATTACAAGATAAAAAAAATACTATTATTGGATGAAAATGTTTTCACAATATTGTTGTGACAACGTACAAATTAATATTCAGAGATCATTAATATTTTCATTCTTAAATGTTTGTATTAAATATTTCTAATTTTTTCAGCTTAACATTAATATTTTTTAAACTTCATATTTATTTAAGTTTACAATATTCAACGTTTTATGTATACATTGTTCACAATATATTATACATATATATCATTTAGTAATAATGTTATTCCTAACTCTCGTGGCCTACCCTTTATCGGAACAATGTAGAATGATAACAATGTTGAATACATGTAAGCAATGATTCACAATGATTAACAAAAGTTGTCTAATTATATATCTTTTACTTAGTATAAAAAATAGATTGTATCAGATTATAACTTATAAACATCAACAATTGATATTTATGCAATAAGGTTAAATTCAGATTCGCAAGTAGACAACAGATTATAATGTATGTATTCTGCTGTTCTGCATATTGTCCTGAAAATTGTCTAATTGTCTGATTATTTTAATTTATTTGTGGATCTATATAAATGGCAATTTATAAGAAATATGAGGAAATCTGATCTTTGAAAACAAATGGATTCGCGCCCAATATTAAATGTGTACAATTAAGTTTAACTATAACACGTTTGAACGGCAACTTAATCTACCAAAAAATGCGCATTCATGCGGACTGGCCACACATATTTATATCAATTACAGAAAAAGTACGGTATCCTTTATAGTATTGGGTGTATATATATACCATAGAGTAAGAGATTTGAATCTTATATTGATCTATTGCAGTTCATTACTACTAACTTGTTACCCGAAAGCTTTTGCAAAATAATTATTTAAAAACCGTTAGCAGTAAAATAGATCATGAAGTAAAATAGTTTTAGATATGGAGCCAATAAATTATATTTTATGGACAACATAAGCATGTTAAAATTGTATGAATATATATATTAACTCTTAAAATCAATTTAATATAGAATATTTAACACTATTGTTTTGTTACCCATTTACATGAAATTTATTAAAATAAAACGATTTTCTATTGACGAAAATTTACAACGCAATGTATATATGAAAGCAATGTGAAATATGTATGTATTAATTGTACTCTATGGTATATAAGCTGTATAATGTTACTTATACTATCTCAATTCAATTTGATTGTATTTGATTTCACCGTACAAAAATAGTAATTCTATCATCCAGATTTTTTTCAAAAAACAAAATGTTACTAAAAAGACTAGCATTAACATGATAATAATAGACATTATTTATAGCAACATTATTTAATTATCCATCAAAACAACAATTCACATACTTATTACTTGACGTTAATTGTTCTGTGTTTAATATTTCCAGATTTTAGGAGTGCTCTGTGCCTGCTGGTTGATTCGAGCTATAAAAGAGAAAGCGTAAGTTATCTAGTTCAATAAGAATCCCCAACTTGCATGTCAACCAACACTCAGCAAATAAGAGTAAAGTGCCGCACATCGTTATAATATTATACGTATAGGTACCTTGATTTCTATATATTGTATTGTCTTCATTATATTATATTGAAATAAGTTTTATGTTGAAAACTTATTTATTTTCCATGCCTGCCTATCGCCGCTGACACTCGCTGTCATGTCATGCACATCACTGTAAATGTATGAGTTGTCTCACTTCTCCTTTTGTCTTATGTAAAGATATTCATTATAAATTATAGACCTATGTATATTCGTGCATGTACTATCTACTTAGCATTTCCTTTAGTCAATCTCTTTTGGCACCAATGTAATTTTATACATTGTCTTGTTTTTGTGATGAATCCGCATTCGTGTAAAATATATCAAATATAGCACAAGCTCAACATCGCTACATCATTTTGTATTATTTACTTCTTTTCTAAAAATTGTCCTGATAATATGAATGAAGCAGGTTTAAACATAATTCCATATTTTTTTTAACAATCCATATGCCTTGTGTACAATCCACATTCTTATCATTAGTCCATATTCTCCACAATTGTACACATTAGTTTTATAAGAACAAATACTTTGTAAAAGATCACGTTCCTATTTAGAAAACAAATTAACCACTGCAACAAACCAAATTATCAGCTCAACAACCCACCTATGTTTATTCTATTTTATATTGAGGTTTACAACAATCGGCATTCACATAGACAATTATGTAAATTAATAATTATACAATAAATAAATTTCATAATTTTTTACCACATTAAAAAGCAAGGAATATACAATAGATAAAATAAATCATGAAATTCCTCACAACTGCATCAAAATATACAAAAAAGTCTAATTCCCATGATATGCTGCTGAGAACCAACCAAGTACAGACACGTATGAGCAGGTCTCATCAATACACGGCCAAAAATACATTGTGCAGTCTCAGGAACTGCCACTGCATGCAAGGTTGATTGTATGTATGAGGTCAATGCAGCACCAAATGTAATAAGAAATAAAAGGAATTTAAAATGTGTTTTATTTTGCGGAAACAGTTTGATATAAATTGGCTATTTCTGTTATTTTTTTAAATATTTTAAAGTAGTCACTAAAATGAGCAACATTTTGCCTACATTTTTTAAAATTCATTGATTACTCTATACTTATGTAGAATAATTCAAAATAAATAACAATATTACCAAATAAAAATAATTATTGATTAATTAAACACACATTGGTCACAATCAATATTATGATAAACAATACGCTGATTGCTAGGAGGTTTTCATTTACTAAATTCACAAAATATTATTATTTCTATATTATTTTTACTATTTTTTCAAATTATGAAATTTTTTTAAATTAAATTAATTGAATATTAGTTGGAACTCAATTTTAGTCTTGTGTCTTTCAATTTATCTCGTATAGGAATTTTCTCGTGCATCACTCAATTTGCATTTTAGGCTTGCATGTTTCACTAGATGTTTAGTTTCTCTGCGCTTCATTCAAAATTTAATATATCATTAACATTTTCAATACATATAATTTTCAAGACAATTTATGAGAATCTGTAATTTTTTGAAATTCCATTCAATAAATATATAATAACTATGGTACGAAAAGTACAGTTAGGGATAACAATAATAAAATTAAGAGTTTCAACATTAACAGAGCGTTAGCAGGCGACTCTGGGTTAGATTGGTGATGATGGCATGGAGGTGCGGTCTAAGAATACCAACGCCGAAATATCCTTGACTCCAAAACTATGACCTTGTTGGATATCTTGTTAAGATAGTGGATTCCAAATGTAAAGCGAAATACTTCACGCTGGTGGGGGGGGGGGGTCAGTAGCAATGTTTCAATGTCATAAAACCGAATGAGTTCGAATAGGTGCAGTTCAGTTTCTGAAGGTACAATTGGATGACCTTCGTTTTGTGAGCACTGATGATAAAACATATTTTGCGACGAACGTGACGAGACGCTCCAAATATCCCTATTTGGTTATTCTGTGTGTCTACTGAGGATTGCTAGGTCGTTAGCAAATTTCCAATATGGGACACACTTTAGCATTGCGGGACCTTCTACTGTGTTGCAGCTAGTAGGTGCCGAGTTACAGATCTTTCGAACGAACGAACGAACGATGAGATGCTGGAGCAGACTGACATCACATAGTCGATAAGGACTTCTGGTGTGCCATGGCATGCAGGGAGAAACAGTATGGAATGGCATCGCTTCTAACACTATCGACAATGATACTTAGCTCCATAGATATGGATGTACAATAGTATAGATCTACAATCAGTTGGTTACAATCAGATGGTTACGAAAACGATGAGTCATACACCAGTTGCGCGAGGCAAGCGCGAGGCTAAAGAAATGTTTTAGCAGTTCTGCGCATCCTAAATAGACTAATTATGTTGAAACTTAATGTAATTAATTTTCTATTAATAATATGTGTTCTTTATTTAACGATAGTAAAAAAATAAACGTACAATTTAGTATTATTTTATGGTGCAAAATAAAATTAAAATTTGATAAACTTTTCATTGTTAAAAATTGCTTTGAAGACTGCCTATTTAGGCTGTGCGCAACTGCAATAAAAAAAACGTGCCTCGCAAAGCACAGTATATGACTAATCTTTCTCACAATCGCCGTGAGACACAGATTACCATTTGATATCTAGGTATAAGTAAAACATATGAAAAATCTATATCTATGCCTAGTGCAATAAATGCTACAATCCCCATTCCATACTTGACAGCAAGCCCCCAGTTTTATATCTTCTAGGAGATGCACATGAGATGCACCTCTTTCATTCTTCCATTTGTTCGTCATATCCAGAGTTTAGCTTATAGCTATGGTCTAGCTCTGGTCTAGCTCTGGTCTAGCTCTGGTCTTGCTCTAGTCTAGCTCTGGTCTAGCTCTGGTCTAGCTCTGGTCTAGCTCTGGTCTAGCTCTGGTCTAGCTCTGGTCTAGCTCTGGTCTAGCGGAGGACTATTTAGTATGCCACTATAGCGGGGCAATGATCTGGTTTTTACGGTATTCTATTCTTGTGGCGACAAGTATTGCTCAGGCACGATCCTTCTATCCAGTGATGCAGTTAATAATCCGACAGGTTTTGATTTACAGTGACCATGTTTATTGCCGATTAATAATTCTGCAGGTAGTCTATCTAATTCGGCTTAGGCTGCAACGGTTTTTACATATGGGAGAAATCCATTCCATTTTTATAGCTGCCATTTTATTCAGAAATCATGATATATAATCTGATTTTCACGAAAATTAAACGGATTATGTATTTTCCGATTCTTATTCTTCCGAAATATTCAATCAAACGAACACATCGCATTCCCGGAGAAGATTTTGAAATAACTTGATATCAAAGCCATTCGATGGATTTTCCTCTATAGACATCCTTGATCTTCCGTTTCTAAAGAATTGCTCAAATTCTCAAAAATTCTCAAAATATCATCATTCTTGGAGATCTCAATATAATAACAAATATCAAACACCAAAAGCCCGTTCTCTTGTTTTACTTCTAAATACATAAGTACGTTTTACTACACGTGAGCCTAAAGGAAGAGCGAAAGAGGAAACAAGAATAAACACAGTTTGGATGAATATTCATCAGGTATGTACTTCATCTATCCGTCAATTACAATCTTCCAGTAATCACCGCATGATGTCGCAGTCTACATTGCGGTCATCCTACTGTTTTACAAAAACCAGTCAATACCCCCAAGGCGCAATTGGAATTCAGCGGACTGTGATTTGATTGTAAGTCACTTACAACAGACACTTGCAAAAATTTGACTCTTTTGATAGCCTGAAGACCGTTCTAACGAAATTGAATTCGGCTTAAAATGCAGTACTCTAACATGCTGTTCCTCTACAAATGAACAAAACACATCAAAAGTAAAAACGTAAACCAAAAAAAGCATGGTTTACTTGTAAAACATAGCTCGACGCACAGATTCTACTAATTCTGAAAGAAGTGCAAATAGTCTTATAAAGGAAGAAGTTAGGCAACATTTCAGGTGCGGCTAAAGGATGGAAACTGACTCGAGGACTTCTAGGTTCACAAAAAATTTCTAATCCTCAACCATCATGTTCAGCCAATGACAAAAACCATCTATCATCAGAGACAGCATTCCTACCGCAACTAGTACAATTATCCAAGACGTCATTGTCGATAATCTTAATCAATTTCAGCATATTCAACCAAATGATGTTGATAATGGGCGCCTCGTGTGTATAAAAACAGCCAACACAATTGAAATTTATAGACTTTTTCAAGTGTCTCTCACTGCATATTCTTTGCATGTCTATAATTGATTGGGCTATATTTTTATGTATCGATCCATTACTGTGCATAATTATAATGTTATAATAGTGGACTTAAATGTAAATTTATTTTAAAATATTTTTTAGCTATATATCCATATTTTTTCACCTTATTAAAAAACGGTTTACCAAACAAAGTTTCCAATACGGGATTATAAAAAAATATTTTCAACAGATTTATATATGTAATGTGACTATTATTATAAAAGAAACTGTTAGTTTGAGATTCGATATTTTCGTCTAAGATTAAACTGTCCTATATAAGGTGAGTATACAGTTATTAGATGGCTTATATATATTGAAGTTTCACGTTCCTCTTTTTTGAAAAGCGACAGAAGCAATTATTGTTTTTTTTAAAGATTTTTTCGTAATTAAAGGTTCCAAACAATTTCTAGATATTTTATCCGAAAGTAGAATGTTCTATGACAAGAAATTAGTAAAAAATTATTTGAAAATATTAGTTTAATTTTAATATTAAGAGCAATGTTTTAGCCAATAAAATGTACATTTTTAATTCAATAATTTTAATACTCCTTCACAATATATATATGTTTACGATTGTTTAAAAAATGTATATTACATTTGAGTTTCGTATGCATGTAATATTACTCAAAAATTATTTTTGTGATTTTGTTTGACCATAACTGAATTTCCGTTTTTATTCTAGGAGCACGGAATTTTCATAGAACTACCACCGATTTTATACTTCAAGCCACCCCGTATATTTGCTTCTCAACCGATATTGTTAATATACAAGTGACGCGGACATTTCTTGAATAATTTGATTCTAAACAATTTGGAATATGAAGCTACAATTTATTATACAAAGTTTATTATTTCTAGAGTTTATGAGCTGCCCTAATTTGTGTTGTATGATCGTCAGTGTCAAATATACTGTATCGTTTGACTATGGTAATAATTTGCTTATTTAATAATTATTGAAATAAACTGATACCTAATTTCGGAACTAAAAGAATGCATACAAAAATGCAAATCAATTAAAAGTCTAGACAAAAAGTACCATACTGCCGAAATCTCTTCATAATAATTTTTATAAAACAAACTTTATTACAATATTTAAGTATATAATTAGTATCTGTCTGTTATAGATAGTGAAACCAGTTTTCGGAAATTTATTGATCAATATTCATAGAATAATTTATTGATCAATATTCATAGAATAATTTATTAATCCATATTCATAGTATAATTTATTTACATTTATAATTTTTTTGTATTCTCGGATGTAGGACATAATTTCGATGGTATGGCATATATCAGTTTTTAGTTAAAGAGTGTTTAGTTATATCTATTATATTCAGTAAGTAGAATTAGAAAACATTAATGAACGCCTTTCAATTTTCACTAGACAAATATTGATGATTTAAACAGTCACGCGTACGTTTAAATTATTAAATAAAATTACAACTAATATTATACCAATGTATGAAAACAGAGGAAATTGTGTATGCGAAAACCCTTTATTTAAAACTGAATGATTTAATAAATAAATTTTGTAGACGCATATAAACATAGACAATAGTATATGATTGGCTGGGACTGCTCCAATTTACATTATTCGGATATGCGCCTGCGTAAAATATTGGCCCCATCATGTTTCTTATTTTTTGTTTTAGATCTGTGCCGTTTGTCTATATTTTAAGCAAAACCACGTTTCTCTATTTTTCATGTATTTTCTGACAATGTTATTTAAAAAAATCAATTACAACTAAACAGGTTCCTCTCTCTCGATAATACGGTCAACCCACATTGTACCTGATAATAGTTAACATGATTTCTAACTTATCCCATGCAGTATAGTCTAATTGTTGTATACGTACTATGTATATTCATTTAATTTTTACGTAATTCGTGTATTAGTTTGACTGCTTTTTGTGTCTTCTTGTTCAATAAACAATTTATTAATAGAAGTGTAATTCTTTTACTTTCTAAATGATGTAAGGAAAGTTTTAAAATGTGAGCGAATATAACAAATTCGAAGATAGAGAAAATATTGTTGGAAAAATACATTATACTAGTGCATCTGATAAATATATAGATATAGAACCCAACAACTATCTAGGTTAATATACTCACCAAAATATGTGGTGCACACAAATCAAAGATTATTTTATAAAATTTGTAATCCACTTCTAGCACCTCGCTGTTTAATTTTTTACATCGTACAGTATAGGACAACAAAATTGGCGTTTTATTCTGCCTGAATTTTTTTATGCCACTGAAAAATAAGTTAACTTGCTGGTAAACGAACCTATGTAGGAAATATTCTAGCATGAAAATATTTTCCCGTTCTTAATATTAAAAATCTATATCTCAACAAAAAAATAATTACATTTTAATTAATTAACAAACATTATCTTAACTTAAATATTTAAAAAAACACATAATGACGTACATCTATTAATTAGCAACACATTTTGACGTGAATTTCCGACACACTATAATAATATGTCATAGATAGTATCGGAATTAATATGAAAGTTTATGTTTGGAATCTTTATGAATGGATTCAACTCTGAATTAACACCGATTAAAGGTATTTCAAACTCCATAAAGTTTTCAAAACTAATAACTGAACTCAATTTAGTTTTCCGAAAGAAACATAATTTCATCCAATGCAACAGTTTGAAAACTTACTGTCCACAAGAAAAGTATTTGTTGTCAAATGAAAAGTAAAAGATTCTGTCCAATATTAAGTAGAAAAAAGCACAACAAAAGAAGCCCGAATTAATGTGTATATATTTACCACATAGTTTGAAATTTGATATTTATATATGTGCAAAGACGCCAAAAATACAATAACTTATCAAAAAATGTTCATCGGTCAATCAAAATACTTGAACTTCAATATCATTTAAAACAATTTTTCGTCCACCCAATAAATAGCTATATTATACACAATGAGTCTAGCATAGTACACACACACACAAATAGATCTGGAAAGATGATTCGACAGCAGCTGGCGTCAATTGAATATATTTTGATGAAACTGGATAAAAAGGAAAGCACATATTGGGCGGTAAAGTATCCTGGTACTCTCCATTTAATGTAGCGCTATCAACTCATCACATTTCAATCGTTAACGTCCAAGTCTTCCAGGTCCTCTTCTAAGTCGTCGAGATCTTCGTCGTTGAAGAGGTCCTCGTCGATATCCACCGGACCAGCTGAGAGAGAAAGAGAGAGATGAGCATTCATAGGTGAACAGAAAGCGATGGATGATGCAGAAAAGGGACGGTGGTGGAGATAAACAAATATGGCGGACGAAAAGAATAGTCGATTATAATAAGTAAGCACTAAGCGCAGAGCCTGTACAAACAGCGGAGAGACAGAGCACTACCGGTTTCGAGCTATTC
>JAUZND010001548.1:0-13417 GCA_034780555.1 Coelogynopora nodosa
CCCTCCAGTAATAATTTTATTCTTACTCCGTCCAGCCGGTTCACGAACTGTCGGATGGTGCACGGATTCTTAATCCATCTGGCAGGTTCACGAACCATCCAAATTCACACTCTTTTTTCATGATCAAAATTTATTATATTTAAATAGGTATCAGAAATTCTTTTTTTATTACATTTTTAAAAATAATTATTTATTAACTTCAAAAAAAGAACACATATATTATCCAATTTACCTCATTTCTTTTTATCTCTAGTACCTTTCCAAATAAAAATTATTAAAAATTATTCCAATATATTTAGTAACAATTATTTGTATATCACAGCATGTCTATCATTAAATATTTATATATGAATAATTTTTACAATGTTATAAATACAGAAACATTATTAACTTTTTAAAATTAAACTAAATGTGTTTAAATTCACTAAAAAAGTATAAAAATGTAAATAATAGTTTAAAACTACATCGAAACATACAAATTAAGGAATATATTTTTAGGCGTTAAGTATTTCACATTTTATTGACTAAACGTATGATGATTATATAGCTGATTTTATATAAATACACTTATGTATTCTCGAAACAAGTAGAACTTTTGCCATGCATTTTGCTGCCTGTTTTTTTTTCAGAAAAAGTTTTTTTTTCAAGTAACACATAGCTCTATAATTATTCAAAATATAATTAAATTTATAAAATTATTAAAAATTATTAAAACAAATAAAAATTACTGATTGTAATACCAATTCCACTGAAAAATACATGCCAAATGTTTTTTTTGCAATGCATTTAGCCATGCGTTTTTTTGTGCGTTTTCATACATGTTCAATAAAAACTGGCACCTTTTTCCCACTTGAAAAAACGCACGGCATAGGTACCAAAATAAAGCTAAGAAACAGTGTAATCAAATGAAGGGGTCACCTTATAAAAACAGGTGGCTAGATTCTTTCCCAATTATGAAAACGCGCGGCATAGGTACCAAAATAAAGCTA
This sequence comes from Coelogynopora nodosa, assembly GCA_034780555.1. Taxonomy (NCBI): domain Eukaryota; kingdom Metazoa; phylum Platyhelminthes; order Proseriata; family Coelogynoporidae; genus Coelogynopora; species Coelogynopora nodosa. The sequence goes on from JAUZND010001548.1 coordinate 990, forward strand.
AGAAACAGTGTAATCAAATGAGGGGGTCACCTTATAAAAACAGGCAGCTAGATTCTTTCCCAGTTATGAAAACGTGCAGCATAGGTACCAAAATAAAGCTAAGAAACAGTGTAATCAAATGAAGGGGTCACCTTATAAAAACAGGCAGCTACATTCTTTCCCAATTAAAAAAACGTGCGGCATAGGTACCAAAATAAAGCTAAGAAACAGTGTAATCAAATTAGGGGGTCACCTCATAAAAACAGGCGGCTAGATTCTTTCCCATTTGAAAAAACGTGTGGCATAGGTACCAAAATAAAGCTAAGAAATATAAGTAATATATAATAATAATATTAACAGAAAAAATTCAAATATAATTTTAAAAAGTTATTTAAAACTAGTTTAGTTTTAAATTAAAAATATGTACATTTGTATTGACCATACTAACTGTTTTAATTTTTTTTTTAGATATTTGTAAGATCCATTACTATTTTCCCATTACTACTAGTACATTGTTTACTGGGTTTTTAATCAATTAAATAATAATTACAAAACACTGCTTGACAATACTCTTGTTGAGTAATGCCAGTCATGCAGGTTCTGTGTTGCCACTTGCAGCAGCCATCACACGCAACTGCATGCCTCTTGCCTCGGTCGCACAGGCAACTCACAAAAAATACAAATATCAGCATCAGCCATAATTATCTAAAAAGATACTATAAAGATAGGTATACAATATATATAGAGATATAATAATTAATATGTCAATAAATTTACAGAATACAGTAAGATATGACTAAAAAAGTGAAATACTATTTAAAATACAAAGAATATAGGTGCTACATATTGGTAGTGAGATATAATGTACACTAATACAAGATACTATATAATTAGTAAAAATAATATAAACAAATTACTAACTATAGGCAAGATACAAAAAAATAATATGAATACCATAGGTACTATAATATAGGTAGAGATAATAATATAATGAATATAAGATAAGAAGAATAAATATAATACACTGATATGAATAGTAGAAAATGTTATAAGGATATTGATGATAATATGGAAATAGTATGAGAGCAAGTAATATTTATCTGCAAACAAACATATTTATATGCTTCATATCTTAAAGTCAAAACTTTACTGTGATTATTTACGGCTATTATGCATATTTTTATTGGGTGAAATCAAGTTTAGTTACGAGCTGCAAATTGTTTATCATAAATAATTTTAGTAATTAATTTCATTAAAAGTGTTATAAAATATTGAAATATATCAACATGTAAAATCTTATAGTACTGTATATGGTATTTAAAGTGAACAAATTAGTTCACTATTTTGTAATTACCATTAATTTAGGTGATACGTTAATTATTATTTTTACTTGAATCTATATATTACTCCAAATTTTTCACATATTAAATTATTTGTTTAAACCGTATTTTGACAATTTTATGTATGTCCTTCATAATTTTATCCTAATTTATCTTTTTATATAGTTAATTTATATCTTATGGGCGTTTTCTCTCTTCTATGTACGTTTTCTCCTGTATAAGTTTTCTCCTAAGTATGTTTTCTCTTGTGGACGTTTTCTCCTATGAACGTTTTCTCTGGTTTCCATTATCCCCTGGAATCCTGGGGGTTGTAGCCCAAAGTCTAGACTATATGCCTGGCTATATCTGCAGAATAATTACTATACAATTGCTATACAACCCAGTTTTTTTTGTAAACTTAAAAATATAGTTGTCATAACCAACATAAGTTATAACTAGCAGGGCTATAGCCCTGTATATAACTTTGTATATAGCCTTTATATGTTGGCGACCAGTTAGGGACCTAACAAAGTTCGTGACTGGGCCAACCAGTTAGGGACTTTTTCAAGGTCCCCAACTGGTTGATCTGTTCGGGACTGATTGACCAGTTTATGACCTCAAAAAGTTCCGAACTTTGAGAAGTCCCTAACTGGTCGAAATAGTTGGCGACCAGTTAGGGTCCTTTCAAAGTTTGGGACATCACATACTATGGTTATTATTCAGTTATGTTTCGTTTTCAGTTTTTCGCATATTTTTAAAATTAAATTATCCGCCATATTTAGAAAGTAATCACATTTAAATAACATCTTTTTAAAGCTGACATCGGTTTAGATACATTCAAACTGTATGTTATAAAAAAATATCAACTATGCGAGATACATAAGAAAAAGTCCCCAACTAGTCGGCCCAGTTAGGGACCTTTCAAAGTTCAGGACTTCACTATTAGTATTACAGAAAGTAACCATATTTAAATAACATCGATTTAAAGCATTGTTTAGATACATTTAAACTGTATGCTATAAAAAGCAACAACTACATGAGATATATATGAAAAGTCCCCAACTGGTCGGCCCAGTTAGGGACCTAGTAATATTGTGCAAGGAAAGTTCCAGATGGCCCAATTAGTTGCAGACTTATTCAAGTTACGTGCAAATACTATATAGGTGAATATATGCTATAGCATATGTGATTATTTTCCTATAGTTTTCCTAACTGAAGTTTATGATGTAATCAGGTCATAAAAATTATACTAATTGATACATTTTTTTGAAAATAAAAAGAGCTTGACAAGTCTTTAGAAGGTATCATATATACCAAATTTCAGCTTAATCGGATTATAGGAAGTTTGTTTTTCCAGGGGGTAAAATATCCCCCCTCCACGTTACAAACCCTACAAAATATGTCTACGTACCAACGGTTAAGGGAGGGTTATTTCAGTGGAGTATATTTATTTTATATATACTATCTTAATTGATGGATGCTAATTTAGCTTATAACCAACAATATGATATGCTCAATATTGCAGTGCAATCAGTTTCCAAATGCCATGAGTACAGTACTGGACTTGATTGCCCTTTAAAACATTAAGTATATGAAAGCTTCTTATACTGCTTTGTATATAGCTGGATTACTATATACACATAGTGAGCAAATGCCACAATTTTTTTTATAGTATATACATATGGCCTACCCTGAATTAATATTATACTATTAAGGGAGGTTATTTCAACAGAGAATTGTTTAATATGTTGTTTAATGATTGTAGTGCTATTCAATTATTTCTATTTACATCTATTTAAAATTAAAGAAAATGTTTGAATGTATATATAACTATTCTCATGATTCCTAATTCATCCAGATGGATCAAGAATTATGAAAAGTATCTAGTTAAATAAAATATTATGTTTAAAGATCATATTATAGTGCTATTCAATTATTTCTATGCATTAGATACATTACTTACATTTAATAATTGTTAAAGATAGTTATCATTATACAATTATTTTTTATGTTATTAGTATATTTTTATCATGGAGCATAACTGCATAGTCTATATTAAATAAAATGTGCATTGGAAACTTGTTAAAAAATTATATATTGCTTCTGGTACATTATTCTTGACCAATCCAGAAGAAATTTTATTCTTACTCCATCTAGCCATTTTATGTACTGTCAAATGGAACATGGATTCATACTCATCTGGACAGTTTATGAACCATCCAAATGCATGCTCCATTATAAATATATATATAAGTGATAACATTTATTATTATAAATTTGTAAGTGACACTTCAGTATAATGAAGGTATCTACAAATTAGTGTAATTAGTAATGTTATAGACCAATAAATTATTTTAATTATATGTGTTTTAATTGATTGTTTATTAATATTTATTAAAATAAATTTTGTTTATTTAGTATCTTAATCATAAGATTTATGTGTCAGTAGTTTCACAAAAACTAAATTTTTATTATCTACTAGGGGCTGTTCAGAGGCTTTTTGACCCCAGTTGTCACAAACTTTGTCACAAATTTAGAGACCCTCCTCCAAAATGATTATTTTCAGTCTCATTAAACATTTTCCATAGCTTCTGTAATCATATGTTTTGCTAATGTTTTGTGATATATATATATTTCAAAAGTATACTTCTATTATATTCACTTTAAAAGCCTTCATACATGAACATACTTTTTAGGGTTTGCTAACTTTCAAACTAAACCAAAGTTCATCGATTTACATAGATTACATAGTTTGCTACATAGTTTGCTACATATTTTACACTCCCTGGAAAACCAAACTTCCTATCATCCGATCAAGCTGAAATTTGGTATACAGATACCTCTTAAAAACATGTTGAGCAATTTTTATTTTCAAAAAATTAATAGATTGGTATCATTTTTAGGCCTGATTATGTCATATACTCCAGTTATGAAAAATAACCATATATGCTATATATTGACTAATTTATGCTATAACTTTTGTTCAGTGCAACCAATTGACTTGATTATTTTTGCATGTGATTCCAGATCACAAGATCTATATTTGTTGATATATTTTTATAATTATACTACTTATATAAATAAGCTATAAGTAGTATAAATGCTATTTCAGTATTATTATAAATTGGTGGTTATTTTAATAAATATTTTTATTATTCAAGTTAAATGGATATAATTTACAATAAACATATTTTTTCTACTAATGTTGCAAGTTTTAGGGGGCTGGTCAATATAGATAAATAATAACAAAACATTTATTGTATTTAAAAAGTATTAGAAATTATATTCATTATATATTTTAGTTAGATAAAAGTATTTTAGCCACAGTAAAAATTGAGGGTCATACATTATATAGTTCAATCAAAAATTTATTTAAAAAAAATATTCCTCCCCCTCCACATACGGAGGGTTAATAGACATTTTTTAGTATTTAAGTAATACTGAATCTGGGATAGTCATCTATGAATATATGTACACATATGCAGGAAACTTTTTATATTCTATTGCATTGTTTTCAATCGAAAATATAAAAGCATATGATACATTTTGATAATTGAGTGGTTAAAAATAATGAAAATGTATACTATCTTACTTTTTATGGGAATTAAATCTATGTATCAATTAGTGAGGTCACTTAATGAAATGATTGTAACATTCCAAATTTTAGCAACCTTTTTTAAGCTAACTATTGGTATTACAATAAAAGAAATCTCATTATCAAAAAATCTACCAATTGGATCATGTCAAAATGGGAACCAATTCATCAAAAAATCTGTAAAGGAAACAAAACCTGTTCTATATCATAGTTTAAATTGTCACTGTGTTAAATTTTAGGTGTAATAATATTTATTAACAATAACATTTGCAATATGTTCGACTTATTTTCTTTATTATTTAATATTACTCAAATAACAATTGAAAATTAGTTCATTTATATTTAATAGTGAATAGGTGTCATTAAATTAATATCAGACGAATTATCTATGAAATAATAACTCCTAAAGTGTGGACTGTATACTTCATTACTTATAATTTAATTGATTATATCTATAAACAGAAATGACAACTGACGCTGCAGAGAGCATGGAAGTTGATACGGAGGAATCGCTTTCGAAAAAGGTGTCTTCCTACAAACAGAATGCTCCCTGGGTGGAGAAATATCGGCCTACCAAGTTGAGTGAAGTTGTTGGGAATGAAGAAACTGTTCGACGGTTGGAAGTATTTTCTAAGGATGGAAATGTACCCAACCTTATAATATCGGTGAGTCTATTAGTATTAGTTTAAATAGAAAATTGAATGTTTGAAATAATATTAAATAAAGTCGCGATAAATCTTGGTGAATTATAGATTTATTTTCATTTATAATAGTTTGTTTACATAATATGTAGTAATATAATTTTCTTAAAATTGGGGGATTTACAGAAAAATTTAAAATCAAAATATATCTATAATAACAACCTCATACTATCACCCCAATTGCTACAATCATCTGGTTCCAGGGCCCTCCCGGCAGCGGGAAGACAACCAGTATTCTGTGTCTGGGTCGAGCCCTGCTCGGTCAGACGTATCGTGACGCTGTACTTGAGTTGAATGCCTCCAATGATCGTGGCATTGATGTGGTGCGTAATAAGATCAAGATGTTTGCACAGAAGAAAGTGACGTTACCCCCGAGTCGACACAAAATCATCATTTTGGATGAGGCTGACAGGTAGCATGAGGCCGAATATGTTTCATAAATGTGTACATTAATTTTTTAATGTTTTATTTACATGCAAGTAATAATTTATATTATAACTATTTGTATTGGTTTTTTATGTGCTATTTTTATATATATTACGTTAAAGGTTATGTGTATTTTGAAAATTGAGTACTACTTTATTTTTATGGCCAACCCTTGAAAAAAGCCTTAATTTTATCTAAGAAAAGCTTTTGATTTCATTAAAGTGAAGGTACTATTGTGCGCAAAATTTTTATGTATAAAAATTTCTGACTTAATAAAAAAATTGAAAAATAATATTTAGATGCAGGAATAATAAGAACAGTGCTATTATTTAAAAAAGTAATTTATAGAATCATTACTTCATATACTATTCAATTTCAGTTTTGAAAATATGGCTAGTAGACCATATTTATCAATGCAGATTGTGGATATTATTATACTATTCAACATTCCGTGTAATTCATAACTAGGTGTACATATGACCGTAAAGCCATGAAGAACTCACTTCTCACAACTTCTCACAACAATATATATATTGTTAACTATTTAATAACAGTCACAACATGATCTTATTCGCAAATTACAACAGTACTATAAAATGCTCTCCTTGTTTCCCATTTGTATATTAAACACATCCGGTGACAAAACCTGCGCACCAGTTTTTTTTTCACGAGTGGGAAATTCCGATTTAAACCTCTCTCCCTCTTTTTCTCCCGTACCCCTTTATTCATCTCCCTCCGCCCTTCTTTTTTCCATTTTTTACTCCCTTCTTTTCCCCTCTCTTTCCCCCTTATTTTTTCTCTTTCCTACTCCCTCCCCCTGGCGAACCCCCCCCTTTCCCCAGGTTTGCTGGAAATTCGCGATAAAGTAAAAATTTGTTGGAAACATTAATTATTTATTGAATCCTTTCTTTAGCTTATTATAATATTAAATTTACTTCATTAAAAAATAATTAAATCGTTTCAATAGGAAATAATCACCGAAAAATATCAGGATCTCCGACCGCAGCGGTTCTATTGCCCCGATCCCCCCCTCCTCCACCCAGCATGACCGACGGGGCGCAGCAGGCACTGCGCCGCACCATGGAGATCTACTCGAAGACAACCCGGTTTGCGCTAGCTTGCAACGATTCGAGCAAAATCATCGAACCGATCCAGTCCCGCTGCGCCGTGCTGCGCTACTCGCGCCTCTCCGACACTCAGATTCTGACCCGCCTGTTGGTTGTGGTGGAGGCGGAGCGTGTGGACTACACGGATGAGGGGCTGGAGGCGGTCATCTTCACTGCACAGGGCGACATGAGACAGGTTATAATGTAGTTGGCGGGGCGGGTGGGAACGCGCGCGCGGGATAGTGATTGCACTACTACGAGTTTGCTTTATATATATGCGGTTCATTTTGTGTCACGGAATTTTGGGGTTTTGAATCATCACTGAATTAATCTGTAGTCCTGGTATGTAAAATAGTTGGTATCATTTTAAAGGCGAATCCCTTTTAATGTCGTATAACACTTTTAAAAAGTTTTCGCTTAAGAACTATAAACCTTAAATTAGTGTGTAATATCCCATATGTTCAGTAAAGTTGTATATTATTGTTTAATTTATGCTAATGAGCAATCAATAGTGTAGTCATTATTTCATAATTATTATTAAAAATCACGTTAAGATATAATTAGTTTCTCCATCAAGTGAAGAAACAATTTTTTTTAATTAAGTTGAAGAAAGCTTATGTATTTACGATTTGTTTGTGGCGCAAATATATTTTAGTTGTTGATATGCTAATATTAATTTAACTTTGATTGGAATATTTCCCCTCAGAAAATGTTAAGTTTTGAATTATAGCTACCAAGTCTACATCGAAGTCTGCTTTGTAGTTACACGTTTACGGTGTCGTCTCTATTTACAGGCTCTCAACAATCTTCAATCCACGCACCAAGGATTCGGAACTGTCATCAGTGAGAATGTCTTCAAGGTGATGCACACACCTTTCTTTGATTTTGAGTTATTAAAATATTCAGCTTTGTTTAAATTAGCCATTAAAATTTAACTGCTTTAAAAGCGGTCTTTACAGGTGCTGATAGAATATCATCGCAGAATATAACGTTAGCCAAGCAGAGTTGTATCTAGGCATACGCATTTGCGTACCGTAAAAAACTAATTTTGAGCACCTATCGTCACTGGCGGGCTCCGCCCGTTAATAACACTCAGAAGGAGTCATTCAAGTTATTTAGTGTTAAACGTATGTGTTATTAAACTTAATTTTTCAAATATTAGATGGTCTGTTAGTAACAATACATTGTTATCGTTTCGAAAAATGCTATGTAAACTATGTACTAACATTTTAGAAAACCGTAAATGGTAGATAGCAGGTTTTTTGACTTTAAGACCCGTGGAAGAGCCCTGAAATCCAGGTGTCTTTCACTGACAGTATAGGACTGAGTGTTACAACAGTATCACTTCTTACATCTTTTGGAAATCATGTTGAAAATAAATAACTCAGAAGAATATACATGTGCTGTTATTTTTAACATGATAAATTTCAAATTGGTTATAGAGATGTAGTATTTTCCTATTTTCAAAGTTCACAGTGTTAGTTTTCGAATGAAGAGAATAAATGCCTTTTTTAATGATTATTTTTAATGATATATTAAAAATATATTATGGTTCATATATTTTCCACGGTTTCATATTATGTATGTTTATATTTGTCCATTATAATTAGCCTGCTTGTTAACATATCCAAACTCTCCGTCAAATTTGAGGATTTATTTTAATAGGTTCGTCATTCTTTACTGTCACAATTTAAGTTTATTTAAACCGGATTTCCCAGGACATGCAAAAAATCTGGATGAGACTAATTTAATTTATAAAAGCCTACAACAGTTTATTTCTAACCCTTCAAACTGTGTTCACATAAATATAGCGATTCAAGGGGAAAATGTAAAAAGGTATTTATTAATGAGTAAGAGAGGATCCGTTTTTGTGTATATTAAAATATTTATAATTAAAAAATAATTTATAATAGAATAAAAACAAATTTCGTTTTTGAAGAGCGATTTCAACCTTTCGGTCTTTATCGATACTATAGAATAAAAACAATTTATTGCATAATTTTAAACAAATTTGAAATTTATGAATATTTGGGATGCTAACATATTAATGTTATGTGGATATTTATTAAATCATGGTAGTTAATAATACTGACAAATGAAATAACTAATATTAATCAATAATAGTCTAAAATATTCAATAAAATATGTAATAATCAAATTGCATAGTAGAAATGCGTTGGATGTATGGTCTTAAATCGGGCCATATATAAGTCTTCATAAAATAGTCGGTCATCAACACTCCAGTTTTTATTAGTATTAAGGATGGTAATTGTATATTGTAATCGGTAATCATACTGGATATACAATTACCATGTTTAATTATAATAAAAACTGGAGTGTTGATGACCGACTATATTATGAAGACTTATATATGGCCCGATTTAAGACCATACATCCAACGGGAATGATTAAAATACACAATTATTTTGGAAAATACTTCTACAGTGAAATTTGATTATTACATATTTTATTGACTATTTTAGACTATATTATTGATTAATATTAGTTATTTCATTTGTCAGAATTATTTACTACCATGATTTAATAAATATCCACATAACGTTAAAATGTTAGCATGCCAAATATTTATAAATTTTAAATTTGTTAAATGTTTTGTCAAAAATTATTTAAGAAATTGTTTTTATTCTATTATTCGTTCTTTTTTATTATATATATAGTTAGTTCAAGGCTTTTGTATGTAACTAAAGAAGTGATTTTGCTAAATGTTTGTACGTGTATTGACCAAAGACTAATCTGGCGAATTCAGTGGACAGTTTAATCAGGATTATACAAAAGTATTTACCATAGAACACTATAGGCGTGAACATCCTGATCTATCGATATCTCTCCCGGCCCTGTGCAGGTGTGCGACGAGCCCCACCCGATGCTGGTGAAGGAGATGCTGGAGCACTGCATGACGGCGGAGATTGCGGGCGCCTACCGGATTGTGCGCCACCTCTGGCAGCTGGGCTACTCGGCCGAGGACATCCTCTCCATCATCTTCCGGGTCACCAAGACGCATCCAATGGAGGAGTATCTCAAGCTGGAGTTTATCAAGGTCGGTGTTGACGCGTTACATAGTCGATTCTGATTCGCCGATAGGATTCGCAACTTATTTCCTATTTTAATGTAACGTTATTTACCAAATTTCATACCGCTTTCCATAATATTATGATATTATAAATAGTGTATAATTAGTATAGATATCTTGTTTTAGGTACATATTTTTGTAATCTGTTACACTTTTAAAAATATAAAATGCATATTACTTTACACCTTCAAAAAAAACTTATTTAAAAAGTAAAAATTATAACAAATTCTTTTTAAAATTTAATATTTTTCAATAAAGGTTGTTGGACCTAGTTTAAATTATTTTTTTATTATATACCAATGAACTTTACCATGAAATTTTTTTTTATTTAATTATGCTTTTAAATCTGCATCAATGAATAATATAACTAATAATGAATCTCTAGATATATTCTCTGTTCAATATTGTAAGACAATAAGGCTATAGTTATATAGATGTTAAAACACCTTTTCAATAACCGATTTGCAATATTTATTAATTGCAACTTTTTCAAATTCGCAAAAATCTATAGGGATAATGGATTTATAAATATTGTAACCTCACCTGGTGTAACCACTTATTTTTAGTTGAGATAACCCTTTGTTACTAGGATATATTATTAGTTACTAGGATATATTAGTTAATAGGATGTATTAGTTACTAGGATATATTAGTTACTAGGCTATATTAGTTACTAGGATGTATTAGTTACTAGGATATATTAGTTACTAGGATATATTAGTTACTAGGATGTATTAGTTACTAGGATGTATTAGTTACTAGGATGTATTAGTTACTAGGATATATTAGTTACTAGGATGTATTAGTTACTAGGATGTATTAGTTACTTGGATGTATTAGTTACTAGGATGTATTAGTTACTAGGATGTATTAGTTACTAGGATGTATTAGTTACTATTAAAATTATAGGTTTCTACAATATTTATAGTTGATCGTACGAGTAAGTTACATTAACACGTCATAGTATTTTTATTATTAATACACAGTGATTGCTCACAATTAATGGTGAATCACGCTGCATTTCTTATAAAATAAATATTTTACATTGCTGTAGTGTTTACATTTAATATTTATCCTTCTGCTGTTAACAGGAAATCGGTCAGACGCACATGCGAGTTGCCGACGGTCTGGGAACGCTGGTCCAACTTTCTGGTCTGGTGGCCCGTCTATGTAAAGTGGTTGCTGCACCCGTATCTAACAAGTGATGCCTGTTTCTCCACTCGAGTCTCCTCCCGACTGACTCTATCCTGCGTTTACCCTGTCCTGTGTCCTGATTAGATTATGCTTTCTGTACTATAGCGTTCTATTTTACATAACTTTATATGACTGTTTTTTCATCATGTTGTTTCACAGAATGATCTGAATATAAATTCATATTTTTTTAAGTTCTTCTTTTCTTTCTATGTGTTGTTTTGTTTTTGTTTGATAAATGTTACGGATTTGACGACAGCTATACTTAACCAGATATAAAAAGTACAGTTTGGTGAAATATCTATTATTCTTTCTACTCTTAATATAAAGTAGTTAATATAATATATGTATGGAATGTGATGTTTCCCGGGAGGATTGTGGCCGACTGTTTTAAGCTAGATTTATGATGCTAAGGATATTGTAGCAGTATCGAAATTAAACGGCTGTAGTTTAAATATTGTATACTATATATATTTAAAATCTGTATATATGAACATGTATAAAAATAATGAAGTATATGAAATAGCTTAATCAACACGTATATTTGAGTGGTATATTTCTGAAATATCGTAATTAATATCATGTGCGACGCGACGCTCTGAAAATAGTTTATTTTATACTTTTCAATTAGTCTATTTACACGGAGCGCGACGCTTTGTCGAATTGTGTCGCGTTGCTCTTGGTGTTCATATGTTTTAATATCTCATCTAAACCATGAGGATCACATTCCATTTCTAAACAACACGAAAGTAAAAAAAATTAAAAAGTCTTCCAAAAAACAGAATTTGATAATAATGATATCTAGGTGATCTTAAGAATAAACAAAATTGATTGGAACCATCAGGCAAAATCAGCTCACCAGATAGAAAGAAAGTAAATAAATCAGAAACAATAAAATATAAATCAAAAGAAAGGGTAACTATATAACAAAGAAAACCGACAAAAAAGGCAAAGGAAAGGAATTAATAAAACTGGAAATAACAAGAGTACAACTTCCTAGAAAAAACTCAAGAAAACCAG
>JAUZND010001549.1:0-13417 GCA_034780555.1 Coelogynopora nodosa
ATAAAATAAATTAATTAATTTTAATTATATTAAAAATTCAACCAATTGGAATGCGACGCTGAATGCGATGCTGAACGTGATGCTGAATGCGATGCAAAAGTTATATACGTATATAATAATATTTAAATATAAATTTTTATAACCATTACATTATTAATAATTCGAAGTGGTTAACAATCTGGCAACTGGAAAATATAATAACCTGATAAATATAATAATAAATATATTTTTTAAATATTTATTATGGATGAAACAATTATAAATATAATATATGTAATTATTTTATAAATATTATATGAATGAATCAATGATAAATATAATAATAATATTTGTCACATATCACATATAAATCACATATATATATATTTTTTACTAATAATAAAAATATACATACTATACTAAAATATTCAAAGTATATTCTATTTATATACATATATATATATTGTATATGTAAGAAAAAGAAGAAAAAAAGTTTGTATTATATATATACTAATTTTAAAAGTTGCCAGTCTTCTAACATTAGAGTTATTAATCTGGTGACCGGATTGCTAACACCTACCTTATAATTATACTAGGAGTTTATATAATTATTTATAAAATAATGGTCAATATATACATGAATATAATATATTAAATTGTTAATTAATAAAATTATTTTTTGTTAGTTATAGAGTATATTTTGTCGCTTATTAATATTATAAAAAACATATTTATAATGTGGTTGCTACCAAGGTGGAATTTAAAGAGTCTGAATTTAGAAATTTACTGTCCTGATCAGGAAATAGTAAGGATATTACAATTTTTTATAAATGTTTTTATTTTCTATATGTATACACACTATTTTGCTTTATGTATGTTTATATATGGTTTGTATGTAAGTGATATACTGTTTTTGCTTAATTTACCATGTTTTTACATTTTGTATAGAAAAAGATAGTTAGGACAAAAGTGTGATTAAAGTCAGGATTAAAAAATGTTGAGTAAGGTAGTAACCATGTTATAAAATTATTTATATAAATACCCTACCTAATCAAAATAATTTTCATCAATTAATATATATTTTATTATATGTATATAAGAGTATATTATTTATTTAAAAAATAATATTATATATTTATAAAATATTATTATTTATTTATAAAATAATGCTATACATTTAAAAAATAATACTATTTATTTAAAAAATAATGCATTATTACATTATAAAAAATTACTAATTAGTCTATTAATAAATTAATTGTTTTAATATAGTTATAATATAAAATAATTATTTTAATATAATTTAATTTAAGAGCTGATATTATATAACATATTAAGTTATATATATTATTATAAATTAATATAAAATATATATTCTAATTAAAGTATATATAATTAGAAAATAATAGTTATAATAGTAACAATATATAAAAACAAATAAAAAATTACCTTTATTTATTTTTGTCCTATAAAGAAAACATAATGTTAATATCAAGTATAAATAAGGTTAATATGAAGTCTAATATTTAAAAGTATTAAATTGGTGTTATATATTTCTATTTCTAAAGTTTATATAATTTTAAATTTATAAAAATATTTTACTTATATATTATATACATATGATATAAATATATATATACACCCCTGGCAAAAAGAAACTAATTAATTATTTTTAATTCATTTTTTAAATTTATATTACCTTAATTTTTTGAAAAGGAGTAATACAAAAGTTATATACTATATATACAATTTTTTATCAATGAAAAAGTGGGTGGCCCTGAAGAGGTCCGTTTTTTCATTCTCAAAGGGAATAAGGGTAAAGTGGTGGAGATCTTCTCTCAATACAGAATTGCACCACTATGTGCATTGATCACCAGTTGCATTCTTTTTGGCATCGATTCAACAAGATCATCAATCTGCTGTGGAGGGATATTTGTCCAGATGTCATAGACTTATTCCTAAAATTAATTCATTGTATGAATTTCTCTCGATTCTAGGACCTGCTTGATGTGACCCAATAGATTCTCAATAGGATTTAAGTCTGGAGATTGGGGTGACCAGGGAAGAGTCTCGATGTTGTTTGCTTCTAGAAAGGCAGTTGTAACACTAGCATTGTGTGCAGTAGTGTTGTCTTGCTGAAAGATGATGTCATTGACAGGCAAATCAAGAGGTAGAAGATTCTGCTGAAGTACATCAATGTAGACTTGAGCATTGATATTAGTTGCAGTTCTTACTAAAGCAGGCGGACCTCCACCAGAAAAACCTCCCCAAACCATGATCTTGCCTCCAGAGGAGTGAACAGTCGGTCTGAGATAATGTTGATGGTACTGCATGCCCCCTCTATGTCGAACATACCTTCGCTGATGACATTGAATGAGGTGAAAAGGCGACTCATCACTGACGCCACTGTTCCAGTGTCCAGTACACTCGCTCACGAGCCCATACAAGTCTGGTAGCACGATGCGATGACGTTCACTAAGAAGAGGTTTCTTCTTTTCGATATGACCATGTAGACCTGATGCAATAAGTCGATTGCAAACAGTTTGAACCGAAGCTTGAACACCATGTTGGTTCCATCTCTGTTGAAGGTAGCATGCCACCTGCATGGGATTGTCAGAAGACATTCGAATCAAAGCTCTGTCTTAGCGTTCTGTGGTCATCCAGTTTTTTCTCTGTCATCCACCGAGTAGGTTTGTCTATGCCTTGATGTCTTGTGGGTAGACATTGAATCGTTTGTCAATCTATGTTAAAACATTCAGCGTATCATAACGTTTTATGATAGTTATGACATAAATAAACAATTAAAATTAATTTTATTCTTTAAAACATTTAAAACAACATACAAAACTTGATGTGACATAATTAATTTATGTAACATAATAAATAAACATCTCAATAACTTTTAAATCATGTTACATTAATATTTCCGGATATGAAGGGTTGGCGGCGTTTCTTTTTGCAGGGGTGTATAAAATATTAATTATATGTTTTTACATGCCTAAAAAAGGTAATATATCTGTAATATATAAAAAGAAAAATTGCTAAAAATTTATTATTGATATCTATTATATATGTATAGTTTACTCTAATTATGTAAACTAATTTATAATATAATGAAATTTTCAATATAATAAACATAAGTAGAAAGTAGTGACTAATTACTCTATGGTATTACTTTGAATAATTAGTATTTATATATTGATTTATATAATTAATTGACTTCAGGCAGTATAAAACAGTTATTATATAATTAAAAACTTAAGCTCTTTTTATATATACAATATATACATATAAAATATAATGTCAATATATATAATTATATGTTAATCATATTTAAACTGTCTCAAATTAATTATTCTAATTGATTTTAGTATATAAGAATAAATTACTGTATTATCATATTATTAGTATTATTGAATTAATAATATTAATGTATATTATAATATTATGAGGCTTTACTTATGTATCTTATATAAATATTTATTAATTCTATAATGATAATTTACTGAAATAATTCAAATTCTTTAAACCCAAGTATTAAATAAATAATCTAGTACATTTATGACTATTGTAATGCTATTGATCAGCATAGGAAATACCTCGAGACAGTTTTAATTAGATAATAATATTTGCAAACATAATGTGATTGGATAATAAAACTGTCTAATAAAAAATAATAACATTGTGTAAATGTTTTTCACAGATAAATGATGTTCTGGTTATTTATATTGCACCTAGTTTGACATATATTTCAAAATAACCTAAACATAATATATAGATAACATTTTAATAATTTATTTTTAAAACATATAAAATGAATACTACAGTATAAGTCTGACAACAATAGTTTCAAAAACACAATATTTTTTTTGGATTAACTAATACATTTTAATATTATACAGTTACAAAATACTTTATATACATACACTATGTAAATGCGAAATGTTTTCTTTACTTAAATAAAATATAATTGATTGAACTATATATATATAAATACAATATATATTATTCTAATTGTACAACATCTTTTAAATACATATATTAACTATATATTGTTTATTTATCAATTCACAAAATTCAATTAATTATTTACATAATTCATAACAAATTTATAAAATATAAATATAATAAATTGTTGAATTCACATAATTATAAATTTTATAAAATAATACAGAAAAATATAATGTCTGTGAATCTAGATATTAGTTAACTCTAAGTTTATTTCCCTAGATAGCAGCTTCCCTTAAAATAAAATGGAGCAAAGATTTGTAATATGTATTAAGTAAAGTGTAATGTTTAATCTGTAATGAGCACACACTATATGTGTTATAGTTACAGTTGCCTGTGGTCACCAAGGAAAGTTTAGTTAATCAGGGCATCGTTCACACTTAGTAATTGGCAAAACAAATTCTACAGTATTTGTGATCTTAATGATTATGCAATTTTAAGGGGTTAGCTGAGGAGTCCGAATACTAAACAAGATGAGTACAGAAAACATATGTAATGTAACCCTCATCAAATGGCATAAATTACTTGTCTGACTGTTTCTTGCTTGAGAGGGAAAAGAGGTATTGAAACAATTATATAATTTTCAAATGTTTTTTATAGCATTTTTTTCAAAACAAATGAATGATATTAAATTTATAGTACCTCCATATTTAATACCAATTTGTTTTCTTATACATTTTCAAGATAAAATTGCTGTCATCATGGCTGGTAAAAGTGATTTTGACACTCAACAGCCTCATAGTTTCAGCACTTCCAACGAAACTCATGGAAATGATGACATGCGACGAACTGAGGAACTCCTTCAAAAAAGTCGACTTCTCATGTCTACATTTAAAAAACAGCGCGAAGAAGCTTTCAAGAAACAGGAGCGTGTAACAAAATCACTTCACGAGGTTGGGATTAATGGTTGAATCCTGTTACTGATAACAAAACATTTATATTATATGAAATATTTAAATAATTATTTTGATTAGGTCGATTTGATTGGTCGTTTTCAATGAATTGCTATGATGAGAACATATTTTCTAGTAAAGCATATGATTAATTTATATAATTGCTTACTATTACTTCATAACATTTAAGCAATTATTTATGTAAATATTTTAATTTATTTAGTTTCACCATTAAATATGCGATTCTTCTATTATTGTATTATAGCTTAAAAATAGCATCAACATATTACGAAAATAAGATCATAGACAGTAAATAAATACATTTTACCTGTTTAATGTTTACAGTTAATGAGTATTGTTTATTTTTCTCCAAATTTAAGTACCCTATCAAAAAATGTTCTAAATTTAAACATTCGTAAATCGTTAATTTCAGACAACACATCAACATCTCACAACAACTTCACCAAGTACACCTGGACAGCGAAACACCCCTCCGTCCTTGCCTGGATACCACCAAGATTGGGCAAGCCGTTCTTATTCACCCTACCTGCAGGGTGCTGGCGGAGCAGGAGTGTACGATCCAGCGTCCCGGCAACACGGCCGCTCAGGCGCCTACAGTGTCTTCTCAGAGTGCGACCTCTACCCGACACGGCCCTACGAGTGGGGTTCTCGACCTACCTCATCTCTTGGTAATTTCAATAGACCCGGTAGTGTTCTCGGACCTGGACACGTTGATAACGTGCCATTCAGAGAGCCTACTCCGCAGAATATGTGGGAAGCAGCTGCAGCACCCAATGGTCAAAGTGAATCAGTGAAGTCTCAGTTGGTTTCATCGGAGAGATCAACTGCTTCGTATAGTAATCAAGCTGAACAGGGGAGGGTAACGTTGGATGTCCAGTCTTTACTTCAACTTATTTCGGCTCCTAAATCTATTCATGAAAAGCGTCTCTTGGAAGATATAGTGAAGAAGGGTGGGCTACAGTTGCCCAAGAAAGCTGCCACAGACAAATCCGCTCGTCGGCGCTCTTCACTTGAAAAGGGAGGTGCTGAGAAACGTCGAGATCTAGCTTTGTCTAAGCTTCCTCCTCCACTAAGCAGTGGAGACGATTCTTCCGCCACCCATACGGATGAGGAGGGATCTGCAAGCAGTTTCGAGGGGTCAAATAGTGACAGCAGTGCAAGAGATTCCTCTTGGAAGTTGAAATGTGAGAAAACCAAGTTCACGGACCATGCTGCAGAAGTGGACGGGGATGAAGCGACTCAGATTTCGAGTTTAAATACAACGGCGCGGACCCACACATCTACCTGGTCACAGGATCAAGAAAATGAGGATAAAAAGCAATTTAAAGAAGAAGAAGACGATACTTCATCTGATGATGACGAACCATTGACACCACGACCAGGATATTCTAAAAAAGAAGAAGGAGATTTATCTTTTTCTGATGAAGAACTAAGTGATCCTTCAATTCTTTCTCCGATGCCTAAAAAGCGGCGTTGCTCTCCAGGCATTCCAGGCGATCGGGCTACAGCTGACCAAATACCATCTGTTAATGTTGAAGTTCAAACGATTATTATGTCCTCAAAACAACCAGAGCAGACTACTCAAATGACTCAAACGTGTCACACAGCTGAAGTGAGCCAAGGACGAAGTCAATCCCGTCATGTAGAAAGTGACAATCAATTAAGAGACAATCAGCCAATAACTCCTAAAACGCCATCTACTCACCGGTCTTCCTTGACCCTGGTTTCGAAAGGTGAGAATACCAGTTCCATTCAAGATAGAGAAATGGACGGCGAAGAAGAAGACGACGAGGGACAAGATTTAAACGCAGAAATGTCTCCCCGAAGCCCTGACGACTATGAAACTGGACAAATGCGAACTGTGATGGACTTGCAGTTAGTGGAGCGTCAGTTGACTCGGCGTATTGAGGATCACACTTCTGTGATTAGCCAACTGGAAGATATTCTCAGGGAAACAATGGTCAAGGTTATTGAGGAACAGAAAAAAAGGAAAGAGGTTAGACTATTTTTCTATAGTATGTACATTTAATTTACTACTATAAACAGTCGATATACATATATTTTGTATAAAATTGAATTTCAGTTAAAACTGCAGAAACGTGAAGTTCGTAATGAAAGGCGTACCATTTTCAGTAGTAAGTTTTTATAACATCATTTTATTTTTACTGTTTAAGTAATGACTGTGTTTATTTAATCTTAATAAATAGCTTTTTTAATTCATATATATATTACATATTGTACAATTTTTATTATATTATTATTATTTTTATTTTATATTTTGGTGAATTTATGAAAAGCATGTATTAGATTATGTATTAAAAATATGTGATATGCTCACACATTCTCTAGTTTCAGTATATTAGCTACTTAATGTAATTAGCTTCTTTTAGTAATCTACTCTATAATTATCGATTTTTAGTTTTTATTATTCATTTTTTAGTTTATGTAATACTGTATATTTCATTTTATATTAATTACATATAACTATATATACTTATAATTTTATTCATAGTCAAACTAAGAGAATATTAAATAATATTAATGTTGAGTAAACAAGTCTAATTCTTCTGTTCAAAAACTCAATTGATCCAATTTTTAAACATCTGAAACAGCATTTCACAACAGTAATCAACTTTGAATGCATACTTGTCTCTTGCAGAACTATCAATGCAACCTCTTTCTGACTCGGAACTTATTACCGCCCGGGAAAATCCGCCACCCCTCGATCTCCCCCAGAGTGATGCAGATGACCTCCTCTCACCCCCGCCACTTGGGGGCCGACAGCCGGTCACAACAAAGAGCTCTTCTGAAGCTCGTACCAGCCACCAGCAGCATGAACAGGTATGGGACCACTTGGGGTGAACCCGTTTTGACCACACAAAATGCTCTCTGTGTTATTTTACCTACCATCATTGATGACTGTCTAGATGATTTCTTTAGTTTAAATTCAATATGTGATAAATTATATTATTTCTTTAACTTTCAATTTTTATTTATCGGGAAAAAATACCACTGTTATAACTGTTTTGTACTTAATACTATAAGTTATTATAAGTATATAGTAATACTTATATATTGTATATTTAAACATAAGCCATTGTAATTAATCGGACAATTTTGCCTTCAATACTCAACCATTAAACAATATTGCTTCATATATAAAAATGGACAGCATTCTTATAGTTAGTATAAATAAAAATATATTGACTTCATGTATAAAGCATGTTTGTTTTTATTAATATTAATTATAATATTTAAATTAAGAAATCATCTCAGACAAATGATTGTGTGAGGAATACCAGATATTGTCTAAAAAAATATCTACGTTAAGATATCCTTTGCATTTTAGTAGGTTAGTTTTGAATAGGTATTCTTACAGAATCATATATTTTATAGTTAATACATTGCAATATTTTAATTGTTTTGTTTTGCCGAGTGTGTAATTATAAATAAGTTATACATAGAAAAGATAAAGTTACAAAAAATGAAACCTTTCAAATATACTACTGAAGCATATTCATCGGCAGGGATGATTCAACTAGTTATGATCAAAATCCATTGATACAAAGTAACCAGTTAGCACAAAAGAGCAGTTTAATTGAAACGTGACTGAACTAATAATAAAAAAAAGTACAACATGGTACTTAGATACGCACTGTACTATGTAATGTGTTCTAAGTACGATATTTTACTTTTTCTCCTTATTAGTCCATTCGCGTTTGAATTAAACCGCTTTTTTCGCTAACTGATTATTTTGTATCAACGAATTTTGATTTTAACTGGTTTTATGCAAATTGCCTCTTATGTTGAGTACCAAGCGAGCCTTGCAAAGTACTACTGAATTCAGATATATTTCGTTGATGTGGGGAATGGTCTGCTGATAAGTCTTAATAAAGACACGAAACAGCGCTGTCGTGATCTCCTGACCGATGAATATATGCTTCAGTAGTATCTTTGAAAGGTTTTATTTATTGTGACTTTTTCTTTTCTAATATTCTAAGTACGACGTTGTTCTTTTTCTTTTTAGTTGTACTTAATATTATGCAATGATTGTATTGACTGTTTCAGATTTTTACGGACCGAACTGAAAGCTTGCTCGAAGATCCAATTAATTTTCAAGTGGACATTTCGTCGACAAGTGATGACTCAGACAACCAACAAGAGGGCCAATTAACGACTGCCCTTCAATTTGGTGACGTTACATTCCGTGGCATTATTGATCGTGTGGTAGGCAATGAGGAGAGTCTTACCTCGGAGTCGTTCGACAAGGATTTAGACTCGCTGATGAAGGAGTTCATGGAGGAGTTGCTTACCAATGAAAATTTACAGCAAGGTAGGTTGAAATGTTATAAATATTGAATGAATTCTGTTAGTTTTATCTTCAACTGTTCAGGCTCAAATTAAGTTAAATGAGGAAAATAAAAAATTGAACATTTATTTATTATTATTTTTTCGTTAGATTCGAAAACGTTTTAGCTAATAATTATTCTCCTAAATAATGCTTTTTATCAAATGCTTCTGCATGTGGTATCTGTAAAAGTTTTTAAGGAGTGTGTATCCATTAATTTATGAATCTTTTCTTCCACCTAGGACACTTAACCTCCACTAAAGAAATACCTCTACTAGGACACCTTTCCTGCATTAGGCTGTTCTTCTAGACTGCCCTCTCATTTATACTAAAGTTCTCTATTTGTAACTGGTAACATTGATCTTTTGAGGGGCCCTTTGAAATGTGGTTCCTTTGGGTATTAAAGAAGGGGCAGGCAATAGCCGCAATGTCTATGTTACCTCCTTCATGTGATCTCAATCTGTGCCACTATTTAGTCTTTATTTTACATGTCAAATTTGTGTTTTGTGACTCTGAAATATGACGCCATATCATAAATTCCTACGATCATCAAATTTTCACAATAATAAAACCAAAAAATTATTTACAGAAATTTAGTTTTGATTGTGGAGACCTGAAAAATGGTATCCATTGATATGTTCATGTCAACAATTATGCACGAAATTCATACTAAATTACACTGAATGGTAATTTAATAATAATCATTGTAATACACTCCGTATATTTTAATATAGCCACACAAATATTGGACAATGAATGATAAATCCTTTTTACGAATATAATATCAATTAATGACGTCACATCAAGCCATGTGACCAATTTTACAAATAAATATATAAATATCTTCAACATTTATATACAGATCATTAGTGAAAACTAATATGAAGGAAAACATTAGTATTTTACCCCATTTGTCAATATTGTTAATACCATATTGATACAACTATTTAGTATAATTAATCATTATTTATATTACACAATTTCTTACGAAAAATATATAAATTTAAAAAAATCATATTAATATTATTACAAACAGCAAAAGTACCTAAAGGTAAAACCGCGTGTTAAATAATGAAAAAAGTATGGATATTAATATCCACGACTTTCAATGAGGCATATATATACCTTCTGTTCCATATATAAATATACATTCTGCAGAAGTAAAGACCGGCGTTTCATCCCGAAGAGAGGCCACTTTCAGCACACCGTCCATCGTGTCCCACCTACCACTTCATCGACGGGGAGTAGACCCCTGCTCCCAGCGCACACCGACACACGACCAGTTGTCCCCCGAGGCCGCAGTGCTCAGTGACGTAATGTCTGAAAGCTGTTCTCAGCTGTCGTTGTTGACTGGTGCACAAGTGGGGACCAGACCAGCGGCAACACCGGTGCTGGTGGCGGAGGAGATTCTCACCAGTCGAAGTAGTGAGGATGGAATTATGCTCCGAACACGACAACAGTTGGCTGCACTGCACATGACTGAGATTGGAAATCGTGGAAAGAAACTAGATGAAGGTGAATTGAAACGGGGGAGGAGTATGTTAGGTGACTTGTAATATTAAAAAAGTGTAATTTTTGAATTTATATGTAGCTAAAAAGGTCAACATATATCGATCTATTGAGTAACCAGTATGAATTGTCAAACCAAAGATTATGTTCTATTATAAAAAGATTTAACTGTTTCAATGTTGTCAAGGATTTAATATTTAAAAAATATTAATAAAAATTATATCAATCAAATACATAAAAAAAATATTAATAATTTCATCTATATATATTTTATTGGAAACAATTATTGGTATTATTTCAAATTTTATTTATTAAAACTATTACTTTTGTTGATCACCAAAAAACAATATTTATTAACATTAATCCTAATTTTATAATTAGAGTTACTTTCTCCTTTCAGGATCATGATTGGATAACAAGACCGTAAAATTAGTAATAGGCGATATTTCAATCCATTTAAAGAATGAAAACTTTACAGCTTAAACTTGACTCCTAAGGAATTTTCGACTATTCCTCACAGTGTCGGACGAGAACGCAGTCAGCTCCGGGCTCGGATCATCCATTCTCGTGACTCACCCGGCCGCACCAACCGGCATTCAACCGCCCCCCATCCAGCCCTTCTCTCTGCTCTTCTCCGCAACTTCCTCCTCCTCTGAAGACACCCTTCTCAACTCGGCGGCCCACCGGAAGCCGCCCAATCAACTAGCCCAGCAGCCGGCCTCCACGTCAAACAAGCCACTCGACGGTCGACACCCATTCACCCTGCTGTCGCCAAGCTCGGCAGGGGGCGATACCGCAGGTGGGGAGGGTGGCGGTCGTAGAGGTGCCGCCTCCTCGAGGAGTGGGATATCTTCCAGCTGTTCTACCTCGACCAGTGTGCTGTTGAGGCGGGCCGCTTCGGAGTCCAATCTTGTATCGTCTGGCGGTGACAGCAGCAGTACACTCAAGTCTGGGAGAAGGTGCGTAACTCGTTATTCGAGGTCTTTCCTTTTAACTTTCTGCATTATTCAAAGATGTGGTTGTTAAGACTGGCAGATATTATATATTATGAATGAGGATTTTTATCTATATATTTTCTGATATACGCTAATCAATTATGTATATTATTTTATTACCACTGAGAGAAAACCGAGGCTTATTTATAAAAGTTGTTCAAAAAGATCTTGATTTGTTATTGTTGATTATATTTGCGCCCTATACTCTTGGCTAAATGTTCAGGTTGTTATGGGAAACTCGGGAGCTGCCCTTTACATCGCATTTCTATTTGGCCTTGTTAGATGCAACTATTGTATTGTTTATTTAGGGAGCTTGCTTTCTAGATGTAATTTTGGCAATTTTGTTAACTTTTTAATGTGTCATTTTGTTATACATTATATTATATTATATAGTAACCTTATATAAATGAGTAAATATTTGAGGTACTTTATAAATGCCAATAAATATGAAAAATGCGCTTGTAACAATTATTTTAAAATAATAAATAACCTGTTTTGTGTAGATTAATAATACTTCAACAATTTATACATTATAAAACAAAATTTGACAATTTTATAATATGTAAGTTAAACTCGTAATTAAAAAATATTAATATTAAAAAATAGTCCTTGTAAACGTAAAATATTTCTAAAAGTTTTGTATTTCAACCAGTCGCACAAGCAGCCGCAATGGCGGTCGTCCGCCCTCAAGATCCCGCCGCCACGTCGACCACCATCGAGCATCCGAGCTGAGAAGCTACCTCCATGCCAGCTCGAGCTCCGATCTCAGTGACCTTGACGGACCGCCCTCATTGGCAGGTCGTCGATCCTTAATACGGCCCTCTTCTGCGTGCGCTGCAGTGGAACACATGCCGTCGTTGTCGAGCGGTTCAGTGCAGCCGGTGCTCTTCACCAACAATAAGCATGAGTAGGAGTGTTATCTTTAGTTTTCGTAAATATCATGTTCTAATGTAAAACAAATTTTCCAGTTCAACTTGAATGAAACATTGCTTTCGTAAAGATTTTAAATAGTTATGTGGTAAGGGTGCATTTCAATTAACAATTATTTGTTGGGTTATAATTTACCGTTAAAATGATTTTTTCATTATGCTTAGCTTTATCACATTTCACTGTTGTCCATACACTGTCTCCGAAATATATCTATATATTTTATTTCTCCTCGTTCTAATTATATTAGAAAATTTGTTATATATTGATGCAGTATTGGAGGTATGATATCATAGTAATACATAATTATTCGTATGTATTCACATACTCAAAATAAAACTTTTTCAGTTAGTGTGTTATTCTGAGATCTTTACAACCAGATTCAATAATTAATTTATTTTTATTTGGTAAACAATTGATCGAGAAAAACTATTTATATAATCAATTTTTTCAAACGGTTTACTCCTCAGAAATGAAAATATTTTGCTCTTGGATAAATAGGCATTGATTTTGACCCCTAAACGTTCAGATAAAATTTTAAAGAAAGCAAATGTTTCTTAATTTATGTTTTTGATCACTACATTGCTGGATTATTTTCTTCTTTTGTTTCACGCGGGCCACACTATCGTATATTATAGTGTGGTACCTTCCCTCTATAGAACCGCACACAAAACCCGACATATCCTCACTTTCTAACCTCTAGTGTCCACCACGTGACTATCGCCTTGCCCGATGAC
>JAUZND010001550.1:0-13417 GCA_034780555.1 Coelogynopora nodosa
TTTAATGTCTTTGTGGGGTAAGTCGTTTGCCCAGCAGTATAAAATACAAATTATTTGAGTTAGACCCAGATGGCTACCGGAAAAAAATGAACCATCATGGACTGACTTGGTTGTTTTACATGTCTTACAAGACCAACGAAAACTGTTGATACCTTGTTGGTAACTGTTCAGTGTAAATGGTGAATCATATCTGTCGCAATCAATTCTATTACGTATTAAACGTCGCGTTGCCAACCATCGCAGAACACCCATCGCGTCTACCATCTCTTCTCGCAGGTTCCACAGACACCAGTTCTCCAAACGGACTGCATCGACATTCATAATGTCATTTTGAGGAACTATTAATATTGGAGATAGCGGTCTTCCACGAGGCATATTTCTAAATCGCTCATCAAAAATAATTGCATTTATTTAAAACAAAACAAAATTTCAGCATCAATTACTATGAATTGGGATGATTACACTATTAAAATGTGCTAAACATTTATTTTTTATGTGTTTCACTATATTATAATACAATATATATATCTATTTTTTTCAGCACTAAAATATACCATTGCCCATTAGTCATTACAAATTAAAAATGAATTTCTAAAAATATGCATACAAAAGGGTTTACAGTCAAAACATACCAAGTTATATATAATTGTAGTTTAAGATAACCATTTATTTTAATTTTGAATATTAATAAAATAAACATTTTAATACATACAGTAGGCCTATATTATACAGTATGACTTACAAGTTACACTTACAGTATAATACATACATACAGTATATATTTAATTTTATATATATTCATGTAAAATATATACTATTATTATACATTTTATATCATAACTGTCTTTAATATGTTATGACTTTGAATCAATTTTATCTAAATTATTTTTGTAAATAAAAATTAATATTTAGATTTTAAATAAGAATTTAATTCCTGACCTATGGCTATAATAAGTAAATGTTTTGACTAACCAAGCATAAGGTATGTTTTGACCTGAAACCATACAAGAGACATACCATTATTATACATTTTACATCATATAAGGAGTTGTGGTAATATCCTAAGCCATCTAAACTATTGTTGGCTGATGCTAACTCAGAACCACCCACCCCCCCTTTAATATTGGGGAAAAAAAGAGGACTTGCAGTAGCTGTATTTGTTGTATGAAATGTATGTTAACATCTATCTATTAGTGTATCAATTAATGTATCAAGTAATGTAATAAATGGTCAACTTGTAAATCATAATCCCTAACTAATAAGTGTAATTAGGTATTTATTGTATTGATTTTAATTCTTAAATCATTAGAACCACCCACCCTTTTAGCATCAGCTGACACTAGTTTAGATTGCTTTGGTTATTACCATGACCCCTAAGTCTTTAATATGCCATGACTTTGAATGAATTTTTATACTTTTTATAATTTATCTTTGATTAATCAAAGATTAATGTTTAAAATTATTCCTGACTTATCAGTACATATGTTTTGACTGGCCAAGGTTTGTTTTTACCTGATACCAGTAATCTATTATCTCTTTATAAGATCAACCCCTAATGGCTAATGTTTAAACCCCTAAAATTATATTATAATTTAATACTAACATCTGAAAGTATTTACCACTATATATATAGGCCTACTATATTTATATAAGATACTTATATTATAATATATTAACAAATGTGCCTGCAAGAAATCAGTATGGCTGTGGGCATGCTGCAAAAAAAGAGGGGTGGTAGGCTATTGTTTTCATTACCAGGAAACAATGTTAATATCAATCTAAGAGGGGCTGTCCCAGTTAAGTCAGAAAATGTCCCGGTTATCTAACATTCTAGAGTATATTTTTTAGTCTATGGTTTAAGTGTTTTGTGAAAAGTGCCAAAAATTTTTAGTTCAGGTGTTTTACTTTTCGATTTTGTTAACATCTGTTTTCATAGTCTATGTATACAATATTTGTATCTTATATCAGGCCAGATAATATCTACATTTCTTACTCAGCTCCTATAGCTCCAAAAATAAGTTGGTATTATATTAAACTGAGACCTCTGAATCAAAGATTGACAAACAAATGAAAACTGCAGTTCGGAAACTGACCTCTACCCCAGGAGAGGAAGTCATTAACTCTATGTTTTGGGAGCCTGAGCTGGATGCAAAGGAGATCTCACAGTTATATGCCCACAAGAGACTGATTCGAATTTACAACTTTTTAAAGAGTAAATGTGCAGCAGTATACTGCCAATTTCTGCTTTGGTTTTTTCCTAGTGTAGACAACCTCAACAAAACTTTTCAAAAGGACAATCCTGTTATTCATTTAGCAAATCGTCTTCAACTCAATTTCCTTCAAGATTTGCTCTCTCACTTTGTCAAGGCATCCACTCTAATTGACGTCACTGATCTGAAAAGAGTTGACTACAAAAATTCAGCAGTCCAGGAATGAACTTTTTATTGGGGAGAATTCCAAACTTGTTACACTAAATAGAGACACGAAAATTGAATTCCTCTGCAACATCAAGAATTTTTACAAAGCTGCAGTCACCTACATCTTGAAAAAAATTCCCATCAACACTTACAGCGATATCCTTAAAAATGCCCAAGTTGCTGATGTGCAGAATTGTGCTAATGTGTCATGGGACAATTTTGAATTTTTCCTTTCCCATTTGCCTGCCAAGTACTCAAAGGACAAACTTAATGCAGGTTTTTGTCGATACCAAACATTTCCACTTCCAGTGAAGGTGACAAAGAGTGATGTTGTGTGGCATAACTTGAGGTTATGGAAAGACATTAATGGAACACAACTGTATGCAGACGTTGTGTGCACGATGTTGGACATCCTTTCTATTCCACACAGCAATGTGGATTCAGAGAGAATCTTCAGTCTTATGCTTCGATGGGCATTCCCATTCTCGAAGTGTTCCTTGTCAACAAGTTGGGGGGACAAGTTCAATTTAGTGATTCCGTTTTGCTGAATTGCAAATGGACCACAATGGAAAGTTTGAACATTTAACTGATTTATATGTGCATATCAATACCTCATTACATGCCTGCTTTAACAAGTTATACACTTCTATATCATTTTGAGACTTTTCATATTACAGGTATTTATATATTTTTCAAATCCTCTCTTTTATATAATATATGTGCATTATTAGTTGAATTTTCAAAAATGCAGCTATGGTAATTGGTGTTTATGATAGTACTATTAAGATAGTGTATAATTAGTTATAATATTTATGATTCTCACCATATAACTCAATGCTATCAGCTTTATAGTTTTAGTTTTAATTTAGTCATACTTAATACATACTGCACCTACTTAAATTTTTCATTTTCACAAATTTGTTCTAGCAATATTCAACATTATTTCGTATGTGATTCCCATTGTACGATTTATCAGCTTAAATATATGATTTATTGTTATTATTATATGTGTACATATGTGCATATAGATACCTAGTAAGTTACATACTTGATTTATGTGTACCTATGTCTATGTTTAAGATTACAAATATATATATGTTATGTACATGATATATATATCTCTTGGAGGAATTTTCAATTCTGGTATTTTGAATTACAAAGTGGGAAACTTTTGTCCCAGTTTTTCGACTTAGGAGGTTGGCAGGCCTGCATTTATCAGAATTTCATTATCTTTTTTATGTACAGTATGTAGGGAGTTAATTAATTTGTTCGACAATAGTAGTTTCTAGTATGTTATGGTAGTATTTGTTTAATTTCATTTCATCAATAACTTGTACAAATAAAGGATGTAAATTAATGCAGTGGCTATTCAACTGGTATTGACATTATAGCCAAATAGACTATTGAACCAGCTTTTTCCCCAGAAATTCCTAACTAAGGCATTTTTCATTATTATTAATATTATTAATATTCTTTAATAATTTATTTTGTAAACACCAATTTTTTTTCAACATTTTTGATATTTTTAAAACAAACATATATTGTTTTAATTAGTCAATTTTAGTATAATGTAATACATTACTATTTATTAGGAAAGATATATACATATAGATTAGTCAGTCAGTCTGATTTTTAAATATTTTTTCCTTAAATATATATTTTTAAATTACCTAATGTAGTTTTATCATAATTATTAATACATGTACTGTATTTTGTTGTATGCAAATATGTTTATTTAAAATAAAATCAATTTATATATTTTATAAAGTTTTATTATTGTGTATATAATAGATTAGAAGCGAACTTCTTATTATATGGAAAATGAAAGTCTGGCTCAAGCTCAAGTAATTATATAATTAATATTCTCCATACAGTGGCACATTATAGTAGGCTATTAATGAAGACAATTTTGATAGACACAGAAATCAACAGGTTATTTCATCTTCAGACCGTTTTGGAGTTTTATCAGTATAGTTAGGAATCGAACCTGCAGCTCAGCGAACGGTGAAAGAACCCTCCAACCACTAGACCAAATCTTCACCTGTCGATCACTGTATCTAACCTACACTTCTATTGCACTTGCTAAATACATGGTATAGTAATAATCGGGAGTAAACTCCACAGATATCAATATGTAATACTTATTAGAAGCGAACTTCTTATTATATGGAGAAGGAAAGTCTGACTCAAGCTCAAATAATTATATAATTAATATTCTCCGTGCTGTGATACAATAAAGTATTGAGGAATATTTATTTTGGAATATTATTAAGATGCTAAATTTTAAGTGGTACTTACATCATTTTCCTAAAAAATATTTTCATTTAGCTACATACTTTTTTTAATACTTTATTTGGGAGATAAAGAACGAAAGAAATATATTAGAATTATTATATTTTAAAATGAGACTTCTTTAGAAGAGTGCTTTCACATCATTTCGTTAGAATACCAATATGTATAAAACAATTTTGTTACCTTTATTTAAATTCTATTTGTCAATAGTGTCTACATTATATATTGTTTCAAAGGATTGATTAAAATTAAAGATTTTCAGTTTTCTTAATATTCTTTATATTTTAAAATCTTAAATTACTGATACATATACAAAATATAACAATAATGTGAAACAAATATTATTTAACAAAAGGTTATACTTTTGAAAATACATGATCTTAATTCTCCTTAGATTTTGTATAAATGTAACGATTATTGTTAACATGCAGTAAACGTTAAACATATTTTTACAAATGAAAACATAATTTTTGTGTCTACAACAACCTGCGGGAGATTTTTACACCTACAAAAAAGCTATCTTAATTCAATTTCGAACAGTACTAAAAAAAAAGGTGTTATTGCTGTTATGCTAGTTCTGCCTTATGAATTAAATCTTAGGACCACTCCTCCAGAAAGACAAAGAGTGATTTGAGTGTGGTGTGTGGCAATGCAAAGAGGCGTATTCCACAATGGACTTCTGTGGAAGGGATATCTGCATATCAGGCAAGCTAACATGCATTGATGAACGCTCGGAGTTACTAGACCTACATGCAAAATACAACCATACCAATAGATCGCTATATTGCGAGTATGTACTGCCTGCAAGCAAACATTTAGCATAGCCCGTACAAGGGCGATTAAAAATACGTTTGTGTATTAATAGTTTGTCCCTTCATTATTTACCTTGCCATCATCTACTTTTGATTCAGGTCGTATTCATTCTGCTGTGGTGAGTGGAATCAATGCAGCATCTAGAAGTGCCACAGTAGAGTGGTATGAAAGAGGAGAAGCCAAGGGCAAGGAGGTAGGATACAACTCATTTGATGCCATTTGATTTTCACTATGAATAATATTGTAATTATCATCTTTTCTGTTAGGTTGAATTCGATGCCATTTTCCAGTTTAATCCGGATTTATCCACTACAGAAAAGGTAAGTGATATAATATATACATCATATATCTTGTTGGTTTTAACTACAGAAACACCAAAGAGAGAGAAGTCAAAATCTATTCAATGACTATTATTCTAAAAAATTTAGTACTTTATTAATTCTTTTCAATTTCTTATATTTTTGATGGCGCAAAGTTGCCCCTTTTAGAGATTTAAAAATGTTTTCTGTTTAAAAACAGTTGAAAGTTTCAATTAAGTTTTTTATGATCGTTTAAAAAAACATATAACTTTCAAAATATTTGTTAGCACTTATTGCCAAAACTAAAATTGATAATAAATAAAGGTAAAACAAATTTATTTACTGTTTAGTTTTTCCTCTATTTAGCACATTATTGTTCTTAAATTAACAGGTGACCAAGCCTCAAATTATTGGAAAATTTAGAATCGCCGTGAAAAAACCACTAATTTGATAAAGAATATTGAACTGCATAGGTTACATATTCGAGGCCAATTTAAATCTACCTGTTGCTGAATAATCTTCCCAAAGCGCTTAATTCTATTTGATACCGTTCGTCTAAAATATATATTAAATACAGCTTATTTTAGTATCTGTATATTTCTGTGCCATTATAAACCTGTAAATTAAGATTGGTGCTTTGTAAATGATGTTATTAAAATATTAAATAATCCATTAAAACTATTACAGACTTTCCTTTATATTTATGAGATCAAATATCGGAGTCTACCGTTTATCACTATATGTCTGGAAGGTAGATGTAATAATATGTTTTCTTGTCTGTAAATAATTTGTGCCACCTTCAGCAGCAACAATCAGTTGCTGCAACCAGCTTTGAATACAACAACAGCCAGGCACTTAAACGACCACCTCCCACACCAATCGCCAATCGGAAACATCTACAGCTCTTAAACCCTGATGACCAGAGCACAGCCCTCGAAGAGCTCAACTCTCTGATGGCGGCTCTCTATGATCACTCCTCTGGTGACGTCACCAACAACTATCAACTGCCACCGTCACCAATGCGTCGTTCTGTTCGACTAAGTGGGCCGAGTAGTGTGACCAACAGTCCCAATCCGGGCCGCGCTAGCAGCAGTGCTGGTTGTCAGGCCAACAATAAGAACAATCCAAAGCGACGCTCGATGTCGCACGAGCGCCGACGCTTCTTCCCATTGGTTGGTGTTCCTTGCAGCAACTGGGCATGGCTATTGGCATTTGATTGGCTGACAGATTACATGTGGAGTAGTCATTGTAGCGGGTAGCATGGTATTTATTTTAATTGACTTTGTTTGAACAATAACTTCATTCCGGCTCGGATTGTTTGGCCCTTTAAATTTCTCAATATTTTTCAGGTTGTATGCGATGCAAACTAGCATGCCAATCTTGTTAATAGCTATACAAAAAGTTCAATTTGCATGATGTGTTTTAGCATGTTGCATATTTTATTGATAGCATTTCAACAAACGCTTCTTGTTGTCAATTACATTATTATTATTCTAGCTAAAAAGTAATTTAGGTTGTTTCTGTTAATTTTCTATTTGGTAAACTATTTTATCCAATTTACTATTACATGAAAAACTATTTGTACTATTATTTCCTCTCCAGGGATTTTTCACCCAGTCAATTATGGTGTATTTGCACCCTTTTTGAATCGTGCAGTATAAAAGTTTAAATTGAAATCTAATTAAAACTGGCATTTCGTCACCCATATCTATGTGCACACTGGCAATTCTCCTAAAGTTAATGATATATTTTTATTCTCAATTTCCCTTTTGATTGTTGTTGACGTATTCATATATATGTCTGCAGTTTTTGTAATTTTCATAATTTAGTTGTTGTTTATCACATGACTTCGGTTTAAATGAGGGTAGTATAATAAGCTATGAGGGATCAATAATTATGCCTCCATACTTTCTAGTTATCAATTATAATTCTTAACATTCTTATTTAATGTTAACAGCTTAATGAAGTCGTTATTGAGTATATAATATAACTTTACAGATTCTTTATTTTTAATTCATGTTGTGTTAAATTGCTGAGTGGTTGATTTTAAGTTTAGAGTGACGTTTATGTATTAACATATTGAGGCCACCTATTCTGTTCATTTATGTTATTATTCCACATTTGTTCAATCTATACTATTATTATTACATCACTTCTACGTTGCGATTAGTTGAACTTCGAGTAAATACAATTTACGGGAATTTACAAAGATACTGTAATCTCCAATATATGATAATAATATGGATAGTTTGAAAGTGTTTGAGGTTAGCAGATCAATAAATTGTCCGTATTGAACGTTAATTTATCAATTGTTGTCAGCAATGTTGATCAAACTTTCTTTATCTCACTCGTTGTTATTGAACAATAAGATACCAATTCTTCTCAAACGTGAGAGATGTGATGAGTGAGTGTACCCCCTCCCTCTCCACCCACCCTAGTCCCCAGACGAGCCCCCAGAACGCCTCCCGCAGCCCCCCGCCGTCACCGCCCGGGAACGCCAGTCCCGTATCCCCCCACCACTGGCACCCGCTGCACCCGCGGCCCCTAGCGGCCGTATTCGGGCCACTCCCTCCTCTCTGGCCGGTGTCAACGGCCGCCCTGTCACCCATCAACACCAGCCGGCACTGGCACCACTCTCGGGAGGGGGGGATGCCGTGCATCAGCCGCCCTCCCCGCCCCCCTCGGACCCCACCACCTATCTGGACGATGTGTAACCCACCGAATACCACTATGAGAACGGGAAGCGGGGTCTGCCAGTTAATCCGGCCGTTGGTAAGTCAGCCATCTCTCGATATTGATATTCTCATACAACTGTAGTCAAACGTTGTCTCACATAATCGGTTTTAACTATATTAAAGTGAACTTAGTCTCATTTAAAAATATTAATCTTTTACTATTTGTTATTTCTTACACGTTTCAGATTCTTTCTTTGAAGAGGAAGTTATTGCCAGATTATAATGTATCGATATTTATTTCCAGTAGGTACTGTAGTAATTAGGTGACTGGGTTTTTATCTATCAATTACAATCCAATATTTTGTAGCTTCCTGATATCATTTTGTGTAATTATTTTTACCTAATAATAAATATTTATTAAATAAATAAATCAGACACTAGTGCTGCATCTTTTAATTCTATTTGAATTAATGTTTTGATGAATATTAACATTTGTCGCAGTTTTATACACGAAAGAAAGACCTTTCAAAATTACTTTTGTGTTGAACTCAATTCACACATTATTCGGTCGCCTAATTCATCTTTCATCCACTTTTGGTGATGGTAGCTAACTGAAATAACTCAAATGGATTTAGTTTCTTGTTATGTGACTGGTGGTTGTCTATAGTTATTGTCAATACAACTGTTTTCTTCAACAGAACCACAATTGATGATGTCATTCTAATCCAGGTTTTTATCAATGCTGTAAATATCCACAACAGCTGTTACTGACCAACTTTTGTTCTGTTAGCCGTCTTTCATCTCGGAAAGTAGTCACCCACAAACCTAAATGATTCATGTTCCGCAGCAGTTTATGCGAAGATGGAGATATTATTGATACACTTCTGTTTTTTGGAGATCAATTTCATTTAGTTGACAAGAAATGTAAAGATGTAAAGATTCCTCACAGGTGAACATTACTTGTCTTTGTTTATCACTGCACATGGTATTTCAACTACGTATACGAACCAACGTTTACACAGTTTAACCGTTTTTATTGTAGATAAGATGCTTAATACTGAGATATATCTATATATACTATATTATGTGATCGGTTTGTTTGTATGTCTAAAAGGTCAAGTATTATTGAAAACAATTGAAGAGTGTTGCACAAACAATATGATGTCATTATTTACCAACTGGAATGACGAACCACTGCTACAATGATTGAATGGAAGTCGATTTCTTCGTCTTCGTATCTTTTGACGGAACATCATATTATTTTTCAATCATCAAAACTCACTCTATGATTCACAGCTGCAAGTAATTATGTCACGTGATCTAGAAAGCTACTTTCGTCTACTCGTGTGTCTGGATAACATTTATTGTCAACTCAACAGCTGATATCGATTTTTTAATGATTTCATCTCTCTCAGTCTGTCTGCTATCAAAGAGTATCGATTTTCTCTAGAGTTGCAGCATAATATGATGAAGTATATTATTGTATTAATCATCTTTGTTAGTATTTATGCTCCATCACTACATACTTTTGTGATTATTATGTACGTGATAGAGTCGATGATGACTCTTGCTGCTCTTGTGCTGATAAACTTGGGCATATTTCTTTTACTCGTTGTTCACTTAGTTATATTAGTGTATTTAACTACCGGAGAGTTGTGGTTTATTCACCCTTTTAATATTTAGTTGATTTGTATGGGTGTGCATTTAGACAATTGATTTCCTCATCATTTTTTCGAAATATAACTAAAACTGAACATTAACGAAAGGCCTGACAAATAAACCCACATCTTTTAAGTTATTATTTTGGTTAATACTGTTTCATGCAGCATGTAAAGCTATTGTGCTATCTAAGTTATATCTACTCTTACTATGTTAAAAACATTTATTCCTCCACACTTAATTTTCTCCAAAATGATCACATTATAATATTATGAAGAACGTTTGGTTTACAAATAACCCGCCCGTATTTATATTCAGTTACAAGTTCCCAAATTAATATTTTTTGTTTCTGATTTAAAATATTCCATTTGGTTTATCAAGAAGCCATCGAACTGGGTGGCTCGCATAATGTAGAATTGACAAAATTCAAATTTCTCAAACTTTGAAATTTCATTCAAATCTTACATACCGGGTATGAAATGTAAATCTATGCGTAAACATCAAATCGTCCGCAAATATTGTATTATTAAACACAATGTTTAAATGTTGACATACATTGTTTGCTCTCATCTGTTAGCATGTCATGTGACCAATGAAACCCCCCCCCCCCCCGCTGTGCAGTGAAGCCCAATCGTAAGTCGAACTGTGTCAAGGAGATCGAGCGTATCCAGCAGCGACGGGAGGAGCGCCGAGCGGCACAGAAGGCGGTCAAGGATCAGCCGGAATACGACCCCAGCAACCCCAACTATGACTTTCTTATGATGATCAGGTGAGGAGGGTCACTCACATTACTCCCTAGTGTCACCTTCATGTAACGTCTCTCTGTGATATATTTGTTCACTTTGAGCTGCATCAGAACTGCTCTTTCCAGCTCAGTCTTGCTTCAGGGTTTGAAAGAGTTCTGGAATACTCGGAAAATGTCTTGGAAATACCAATATCAGTATCGTTGTCACTGGTTTCCGTATCCAACTTATCAGTATCGTTGTCACTGGTTTCCGTATCCAACATATCAGTATCGTTGTCACTGGTTTCCGTATCGAACTTATTATCTCATTCTAAATACTTTTCAGTGTTTCTTGGTTTTAATATTTTTAAAACTTTAAAGTAAGACCGTCGCGTATTGAATGTAAAATGTTATTTGTGTTAAATGCACTATCTGTCATTTCTGAACCCGAGCAGAAGAACGGAATAGGTGAGAGTATTATCGAAGTGAATGAAGTTTCCATATAAATTGACTACACAGACTTTTTATTAATAGTTACAACACCCAACTGCACCATTAATGAGCTGCGTGCCTCAATTATAGTCTCAATATGACCAATGTGTCAACCTAGCATTAACCCCTCACTCTCTCTCTCTCTCTCCATCTGTAGAGAATATGAGGATAAGTTGGACTACCAACCGCTCACCGAAAATGACCCAATCGAAGACCATCGAATCTGTGTCTGTGTGAGAAAGCGTCCTCTCAACAAAAAAGGTAAACTTGAAACTATCATTATGCTCTTCTCTTGACAGTATTGCATTGAGTTGTTACTACGCCAGGGCGAATTGTCATTTGGTCACTTTACCAGAGCAGCGAATTGCTTAAGGGCTAATCGGCGCTCAGACGATTTCCTTGTGAGCGCATTGTCACGAGGGTGTGTGAACTTAACGAGAGCGAATTGCGCAGTTTGACAAAATCTTGCTAATAAAGCGATAGTTCAAATGTAATATATGCTTTGGTATTATATTTAGCACTAATGTTAATAATAGAAAATGTAAAGGTATAGCTTTATAGCTCGTTTATAGTTAATAGGTTAACTTGTTGGAGAAATTGGTTTATTTCCGAAAACTCACATGCGCTCTTTTTCTTGTAAATTGCTCATTTTTAATTTTATTCAACACAATTGTGTCTAATGCCCTTTGTATAGTGTTTTTTAAATGTTATCTCTGATGATGTTCATTGGTGAAAATAAATGTTCACACAAAATACTGAGTAAGTTTAAATAAAAATTTTATCTCATGACAAACTCTGCGCTTAACTAAATAAACAATAATATACGAATATATAAAAGATCTAAAAATATATAAAACAAATAGTAATTCACCCAACGGATAATATTTATTACTTTATATGAGAATGCGATGTTTGTACTCCTCAGTGGCAAATTTAGAAAACTTACACATTATTAAAAGGCTACATTTATCATATTGAAATGTAACACTAACAAACATGTACATCATATTTTTTACGGTAGTCTAGATATTGTGTTTACAATAATTTCTTTGTGTAATTGTATACAGCGCGTGCGGCTTATTTAACATTTATAGGACTTCAGAAAATAATTTTGAACTTTTGTCCTTTTGCCGACTATAAATTTTCTGTTAGTAAAAAAGACTATAGTAGCGTTCCTTTCTTTATTACAATTTTTTGTAACTATTTGTTACAAAAGATATCATGAACTTAAATAAAGTATATTCCCATAAATAATTTCCAATTTTATGTTTACTATAATCATTATTTAAGTATATTATTCGTTATACACTCGTTAAGTTCACCCAGATGAAAATAGCCCTCATAAACATACGCTCCCGTGAAAATTCGCCCCTGAGTATTGCGCCCTGGTAGCTTCTACCCTTGGGACAATGCGCTCACAGAGAAAGCGCCGATTAGCCCTTGCGCAATCTGCTGCTGCGATTTCGCCCATATGACAATTCGCTCTGGCGTGGTAGAACCTTTGCCGTCAATAGGTTCTCTAGTGTGTTCTTGAGTTCACCCCATACAGTATATAACCCTTACCGTCACCTATTCTATCAATTTAGTACACTGTGGTGCAGTGAAGCTTTTCTCTGCTCTTAAGGCTTGTGCCCACCAAGCGCGACGGAAAGCGACGCGGTGAATGGTGCCCACCAAGCGCGACGCGACGCATAAATCTTTTTAGAAATTTTAAGAGGAAACTTACAAAATATAAACACTTAAACTATGGAAGCCGAAGATCTCGCATTACTGTTACTGATTAGAAGAAGGCGCAAGGAAGCGAAAGATATGGGTTAAGAAAGGAACTGGGTGAATACCATCAACTTATTCAAGAGCTCCGGAATCACCCAGATCGATTCTATACATATTTTAGAATGTCTCCGCAACTCTTTGACGCCCTATTGGAGAACATTTCTGGGGGTTGTTAATGTGTATGATATGTACATATCTTATTTGCTAACAACAGTCACAACTATTACAAAAATACTGTAGAAATAGCTTAATAAACATATTATTTTTATTTAT
>JAUZND010001551.1:0-13416 GCA_034780555.1 Coelogynopora nodosa
TTTAGGTGGTTTCAGAGCGACTCTTACCCCTGCCTGGGATAAAACGCGTTTAATTCTTTCAGACACCCCTTTTAGAAAGGGGAGAACCGCGAAGCCTTTAGGCTAGATGGGTTCTTCATTGGACGTTGGTCTGGCAGGACGGTTACGTAAGAAGGGCTCTGAATAACCATGTTGTCGAAGAACATTTTTTATTAGAGACATTTATTTTTGTTTCTCTTCTTCTTTTGAAGGTATTGTGGTAGCTCTATGTTTCAAGGAACTGACCGCCGATAGCTTTTGGTTTATTGAGTGGTGGGATGAGAAATGTAAATAACGGTTGGTGTGGGTTGCTTTGCGGAAAACTGTTGTTTCAATAGTGAAATCCTCTTTCCTTGTTACATGAACATCTAAGAACGGAACAGATCGGTTTGTATTTTCTTTCTCCATAGTGAAAGTTATGGACTCGTCGATGGAATTAATAAAAATTAAAAAATGATATAGTTGATCTTGAGGTAACATGACGCAGTTGTCGTCCACATCTCTTTTCCAGAATCTCAGATTGAAGGATTGGTTCGCGAGTATTTTTTCTTCCAAATGTTCCATGACAATGTTCGCACTAACTTTGCATAGTGTTGTGGAACTATCTTTAACCTTTTTATATAAATCAGTCTAAAAAAAACTTGCAATTACATGTCTTTTATTGTGTCATTTGAAATATATATGATGGTAATAACACTCTTTAAATTCTTAAGTGTTATATGATTATTTGTAATGGATAAGCACGATTATAACAACATATAGATATAGAACATGTAATTATAAAAATAGATAACGGGTTGTTTTGTGTGCATATTATAACACTATAAATATCAAACATAGATTTCAAAAGAAAAACTGTATTATTCTTTTCTGCTGATGGTAACATCAATAAATATATAGATTACTTACTAATTAATGAAAATGATTTGGCTTTAGATACACTCCATGCCTGGCCACATGACCAAATAGTGTATCATAAGTTTACATTTTCCCAAAATGTTCACCAAAGACAATAGTTAATTGATGCTAATTATGGACTACAATCTCACTATCTCACTAGGAAAAGTTATTTGATTTCAACTAAATCTGATCTAGGTTGTATTATGTTTTAGTTTTTTCTCAGCTATTTTATGTCATATTCATATGAATATAAAACGATATCGGTAATCATTGCTGAACACATATGCTGTCACTAAATAAAATTGAATGTTAAGTACATATAATCCTATTGGATTACTTGTGAAAATTTACTAATATGTCAACATCATTTGTTTCAATCATGCACAATTGGTCACGAAATATGTCATTTGTGCATAATATGATACACACCTGATAAACACCGATTGATTTAATGATAATTTGATGCATATTAAAATTTCGTTGCGTATTTGTATTTACTATTTTGAATGATATGGTAGAACTATTACATAACATAATATAATAATAAAATAGATGTGTCAAAAATGGTCAGATAAGTTTGATTATCATTTTAGAGGTCATTCTCAAAAACCTCACCACGAACCGACACTACATATTTCGACTTGCATCAATCCATTTTTCAAACAATAATAATTATGAGACAAAAGGAGTATGGAGTGATTGGTCAAATCCGGTTTTTATTGGAGAGCGTAAGTTGATGTATATGTTATTGATAGATATTAATTAAATATTACATTTAAAAACTATGAAATAACTAAACAAGTATAATATCTGGTTTTGCGATTACACAAATTGCAATTTAATATAATTTCAAATTTAAATTCATTGATATACTATTATATGTATATTATACACTACGTGAACTCTGAAAAAGGTAAAAAAGGTCCTAATTAAACAATTATATATATTTTTTAATTTAGCACATTTTGCAAATAATCAAATTATGTTATCGATTTTTATGTGCAAAAAATATAGCTACATTTTTATTTCAATATACTTGTCTACATTTAGTATTACATTTCGCGTAAATATGCCCTTCAAATAGTCGATCACACTACATTTAAAATATTTATTTAAAATCTTAAAGTTCAGTATGTCTTTAACACCGTTGAACTAAATTTGCATTAATGTTTAATTTGCACCAAAAAGTAGCACCTAATATACTTATGTAGCATTGTGCGTTTTGCATGTAATGACCGTTACCTAGTTTTGAATGTTTATAAAATTTGGATGTTTGAATTTTGAATATGGAAATGTAATGGAATGTTTTAATAAATGGAAATATTCTCTTTCTAAGGTCTTTCTATTTCTATATGTATACTTTTAAAACAGAACACATTCCATGTTAAAAGATAATTTTTGTTTTTAATATTAACAAAATTTAGTCGAGTTGTAACTAACGACAGTGACCCTTCTGCGTAGGTCACGTGACCCTTCTGCGTAGGTAACCTCTAAACCGAATGCATTGGGAATCAAATTAATAGAACACATCTTAATGCGGAAGAAATTCACCACCATTGTTTTAGAAATATTCAAAATAATGGAAATGTTATGAAAATTCTTCGCACAGTTGTTACGATGAACATATTCAACTATTTGTAAATTACTAACGTTACTTATTATTCAGTATATATATTAACTTGAAAAAAACGAACATTATAAACAAGGACAACAAATGTGTTAGAACGAATCATTTCAAAAACATATAAACAGAAACAAAATTGTTAGAAATCTACTATTCTATTATATGCAATTTTAGAGAAGAGACATTAACATTATAAATATATGAATACATTGTATATACATTAATTTGTTTTCAGTTAGTTTTTTCCATATCGGTTGTTAATAGTGGCAATCAACATGGAACATTTGCATGTCGATCGTTACACTATTATTCAAAATTATATTAAAATATGTCCTTACTGACTTTCAAATTGTATTATTTCATATTTTTTCGTTTGGCTCGATTGAAAATTGCTCGAATTGTGTCTTTTTTATTTTCGTAAATATGTCAAACTGTTAACTTGTGTTGTTGCCTTTTTTTCCACAACAAATTGTTATTTTCA
This sequence comes from Coelogynopora nodosa, assembly GCA_034780555.1. NCBI lineage: Eukaryota > Metazoa > Platyhelminthes > Proseriata > Coelogynoporidae > Coelogynopora > Coelogynopora nodosa. The sequence goes on from JAUZND010001551.1 coordinate 3,024, forward strand.
TTAATATGTTATTAATAAGATAATACGTTATTTTCTTCGACTTGTTTTGATATTTTGCATTACAGCTGACATAAAGGACCTCGTTTATTCGGTACTTGCATTTTTAAAAGTCGTATTAATTGGATCCATTGTTATGAGCGTGTACGTATGTACGAATTGGCTCGATAAACGGCGACAAGCGAACTGGGATAAATCTAAAAGAGGCAATTTTACTGAGGTAAGTGATGTCTTACGTGAGTACGTATTAATTCACATAAAATAGATTAAAACATTTTAAATACATAAAATATTAATACTTGTTATAACAAATAATCAATTATTATCAGATATCAAATACATTAAAAATATTAAAGTAATAAAGTATTACAATTTTTTTTTTAATATGTTTAATTAAATTAAATGCCGTTATATTTTAAGATCATAACACTACATTATTATACATTTATATAATGCATTATATATTAAATTAGGAAGAGATCATTATATTAAATGTTATGTCTAAGTTTATGTTAGGTTAACCTCAATAGTATGACAACTTTCCATTCCAAAACATTAATTACTAGAATGTCACTCGGCTCAATCCCACATGTCAGGAGGTTAACCTCAACATTATGACAACATTCTATTCCAACGCCTTGATTGGTAGAATGTCAATCGGCTCAATCCCAAATGTCAGGAGGTTAACCTCAACATTATGACAACTTGCCATTCCAGAAGCTTAATATTGAGAAAATGTCACCCGGCTCTTTCCTAAAGATGTTGACTTACGTTTTTTGCAATTCATGTTAATTATAGCTGATGTATATTTGACATAATTCCAAATATTTATAAACAAATTTCAAAGCAAAACGTTGATTTGTTGAATTTAAGCTGAACATGTTATAAACATAAACCAAAAATAAACGATATATAGGCCATCGTTTATAAGTCTTCCCTTTATTTCACATGTTATTTAAATTTCCAAAATTCTAAATTAGTCCTTTTGCTACATCAGATACTCTGTCATATATGGCAATAAAAATTGGTCAAACAGTAAGATTCATTTCATAAGTATCATCTATTACATATATAAAATTATTAATAATGGAGAAACCAAAAAATTATCACAACAGCGGAGCACTTTAAACAAACGGATAATTTTGAAAAGGACAAATATATATTACAATACTCGACCACAATTACATATGATATACAAAATACAGTTAATCAAATAAATCAAATATTGCATTTCGATATTAAAAAACATTGTATCTATTAAAATAGGTTTCGATAAACGGTCTAAAGTTTTGGGAAATAAACTATTAATTTATTTAATATATCTATTATGTTAACGATTATAATATAATTATGTATTTATCCAAATATAAGATATAGTTGCCGCATCAATTATTATTGAGAAAGACTTATTAAAAAGTTCAATGCTCAAAGACATTGAGTATTTATTGCATGTTGCTATATATATACATATTTTCAAAAGTTATCAGTTTGAATGTTGAATTAATTTTATTTTAATTAATTTAATATTTCAGAACCAATACCTTTTTATGCAAGACTTTTTGGATAAATACTTGAAAATTACTAGAACAAAAAAAGGTAATTAAGATTTTTTTAAATGATTAAATAACTTTTTAAAGCATACATTAGTTTTGGGAATTTTAACAAAACATACGTTGATGAGAAAAGAATAGGGACAGTTTTAGTTTAGTCACTTGAAAAATAGAAATAGTGTCTCACTAAATCTTGTATAGTTGTTCATTTCTTATCAAAATCGGTTAATTATTCTCAAAAGTATTTAAGTTATGTTAAGATAATACAAATACATTCAACATGGGCACAGCTCTTTTTCAAAAAATATTTAATACTTTTGTAAAATATTGGCAAAAAAGAAAATATACGATTTTTATCTTACAAGCAGACAATTTACGAATGTATGTATGAATTTTGTTAATTGCTTTAAATAGTTAATTACATTAATATTATTTTTAAATAATCAAATACACATTTTTAACTTCAGGAGAGGATCGTTGTATACTAGTTTATAATAAGCACATCTTGACAAAACTATCATTAATATATTGTACAATTCTTACAGATTATCAATGTTTATCTCGTCTACTGAGTGTATTATATATATATCATAATGTTATCAATGTGTTTATACTATGTGATATTTTCGTTATATAAGTATGTGTTAATAATTTGTACATATTATGTATTGTACATTCATTTTGATCATAATAAAAATCTTAATCGTAAATATCATAATAACAATCATGTTCGCAATGATAATATTAAACATTTCGTTCGTATGATCATAATAAAAATTCTTTTTGGATGATAGATATAATAAATATAAATAAAATTATTATTTTTACAAAACGATTTCTATATATTTTAATATATCAATATCAATCGACAACATGTGGTTTTTTTTATTGATCATTAAAAAATGAAATATCAATACAAAGTGTGTCAATCTGAATTAATCTATTCATATATTTCAGCTCCCCTTCCCGTTTTTTCAAGATCTGAAACTAACGATGAATGAATCTGGCTAAGATGCTGCAAATTGTTGTTATTTGATTTTATCTTTGTGTAATTGGTGTAAACTTGTTATGGTATTTGTATGTTTGTCAGGATATAATACATTATATAAACAAACAAAACAAATTGATAATATATTTATAACGTCTAAGATAATTATTTAAATTATTTAAAACAACTAGTTCAATATATCTCGAAAACAAATAATAATATGGAATTAAACAACAATAAAAGCATTCCACTACCAATTAATTATTTCATATGAAATGCAATTTACAAATAAAAACATATTAATATCCTCTTTTGCATTTGTTAACAACATCGTTAATCTTGAAAGACATTTGCAATAATAAAATGAAAGACATTTGATGGGTGATAATTTGGAAATTAAGTTAATTTATAGCTTACTGATTCCCCATTATAATAGTTTTGGCAAAGTTAATTTGACAATCTTGATAATAAATAATAATAGTTAGACAAGTAATACTGTAATAATAGACTGGCCATGCTTGTTACCATTATAAGATGCATCATAATTAGGATGTCCGATAGGAAATAAACAAATTATGAAATACAGTTATAAGTGTATATTATCTATATACAAGTACAATTACAAATACAAATACAAATCTAAGAGTAAATTTTGTTTCAACTCAAATAATTTACTTTTCCAATTTTTTTATTTTATTTTATTCATATGTAATTACCAGACTTTATAATTATAATTATATTGATATTTGTTTTATCAAGGATATTTGTTGAGAAGAACTACTCTGCACAATACACATATTACACGTTTATACAGTTATGTTTCATGTACTACTGTAATAACAATAATATTTATCTCTCACCTTATCTATATATATATATATGAATCGTTCAATATATAAGTGAAGTGTTAATATTTTGTATTAAATTATATATTACTAGAAACATTTAACCTTACATACTGTTACATCAAAATGATTGACTAACTGCATTATATTTATTATTAACTTGTCAGACGACGTTATACTATCTAACAATTTTAAATATCTCTTATTTATTCAAAATGTAAAATAATAATAATTATCAATATTTTGTACAATATTTTACATTATTGAGCCACTCAGCTTAGTGCAGTGGTCTTACAAAACTGAACATTTGCAAAAATTAATTTTATTAATATATTTTTTTTGTGTTATTTCATTGAGCAAGTGCACATTATAAAATATTAAACAAGGTATTTCAATATCGCAATATTGATATTATCAGTGATATTTACGTTTGAAATAATTTATATATGATTTCATTGTATAGTGAATATATTATTTGTATTTAATCAGTGATTTGTTAACAAACTCAAGTTGATTGTATAATGTCATTTATTTCTGTATAAAGTTTATGTAAGTAACAATTCAGTAAATTGAATATATCAGTATAATTTAATGTAACAATGTTTGAAATCTGCATTTACTACACATCTATAGTTGTAATATAAATTGTTATGTTTTCATAAATGTCATATCATTATTGCGTTTTAATATTACGTAGACAACATTTTCTCTAATCTACATTTGTGTTGTTTACATTTTTAGATGTTTAAGTGATATAGGCTGTGGTGATTCCCAAGGGACTAACTGGTTGCCTAAGAGTAACTGAATTGGTGTGTATGTGGGAACTCCCATCGTTGAGGTTGTCTAGTTAACACTTCCAGTTACATAACTTCATTTGATAGCTCATATTTGATATGGGCTACTCACAATATACTTTTTAGGTGTCCATTAGACCTATATCCTTAGCATATAGTGAAAATGGTTGGACGCCATTATGAGAAACTGGTAGTTAAACGAATATTAGTTTCTCAGAATAATCGCAATCCTTATCAACATATCACATAGCCATCATCTGCTTAACACAGTATAGTACGTCTTGTTTTGGACACTGGAAGGTCGCAGTATATTAGTAGGATGCTTGACTTTGTTGTGTACACGTAATTCGAGTTTCATTAAAACTGGCGTGTTCCATTAACTCAATGTTGACGATAATCTGGCTTACACATCGTGTTGAATATCATATTCATATTTGGCTACTTACAACTAACTAACTTACACCTAACTTGAAACTGGGTGGGCTGGACCGGATGTAATCATTAAAGGGTTTTTGGAGGCAGAGAAAATTATAGGATAACATTTAAACAAACAACAAATTAAAATATATTTAACATCATTTTCGTGATTAAATTTATGTCTTCATGCAAAAGTATCAAAAAGGTTCAAAAGTATCTTAGTCGCCATCAATAAATTGATGCTTAACGCATGATAATAGATCTAAAGCTACAATGTTAAATAATGCACATGTTAAAAATTAAAATCCGTCAATTACAAGAGGCTATCGAGAAGATATACAGGGTTTTATGAATTCTTTGCCTTTATCTGATGCCTCCGGTAATGTCACCCATGTTGGTTCATATATAGCAGTTGTACGTTTTTGCCAACCCCACACATATGGGTCAGGGTATTCGGGCTGTGTTGTGATGCACTGGCACTACACATGGCCTGCTTGATAAGTAGATATATTGACGTGATGCAGAAACTTGCCTCTAATGTACTTAGAAGCTTGTCAATTGCTTTTTGCCTTTTTTACAACAAAGGCAAACACCTCTTTCTGGGCCTCATTGACTCCTGAGCATTCACTTTTTTGGTAGTACATTATAACCAAAAATCTTTCTATTTCTCGGAAATTCTCCTTTATTATTTCACATTGTGGCTTTGAACTCTGGATGCACACAGCAAGCTTACTATCCTGACGTTGGCCCTTTGAAACAACATATGATGTGTTGTCACATCCTGTAAAAGCATGAAAAAACAGTAGATACTCACATTTCAAGATTTCAAGAATAGGAATTAATTTTATGTTTGATCTTGTGCCAAATACTATGTACAGATTATTGTATCGGATTCATCGTGATTACTTATGGATAGCATCAACAGATCAGCACTATCCAGAGAACATTTCACATCATCAGCAACTGTCACATACACTTCTCTATAATTATTAAAATATTTTGCACTGGCAGTCTTACACCTCTACCTCTTGCTCATCTTGCCTCAGATTGAAAGCTATCATTTTTATACAAATTAAAAACAACACGTAAAGACGGCTTAGTTCTCAACAGTTTGCTCAAGTAACCCATGAATATGCAATCAGAATATTATTTAAAATGTTTGCTATGTTTTGTCTTGAGCATTTAAAAAACAGCTGCGCTATCCAAAACAGACACGGTTGAGTTATTGTCATCATCAACATAGTCCACTTTCATTTATAATATGGAAATTAGGTCTGATTTCTGGGTAGTGTGAAGTTGTTCATCCATGCCAGACAAACTGGGTGGACGAAACTGATTGAAAAATCTCATCTAAGTCACCTTTTCTAAACTGGCATGCAATAAACATTCTTGAGAAAAGAGTACAGTTGTTTTCACAGATGACAGCTTGTCAGTAACTCTGGTCTTCTTTTACCTGCTATCATGAGAGGAAAGTTACTTTCAAACATAGTGGGATACAAACTTTTGTTTTCTCAGCAAGACGATCATTTACAAAGTCTTGGAATAAATATTCCCCTGTTTCATGCACCTCGCTTGCTGCTATTACCACAGTATCATCCATGACATGTTTGGTATGCAGTGATAACAAGTATGTTGAATCTTCCAAAAAAGGGTTTCCAATGTCTTCTAGAGTTTTTACAAAACTTTACACTTCCTTTGTAAATCTATGACGCATGCCTCTGGTTTATTCGTAATGCTATCAGCCTGTGCATGTGTCTGATGTCTGCTTGATTAATGCTGATCAATGAGACTTGCTGCAATTAAGGCTTCACCCTTTGAGAAACGGTTCTTCCTTGCCACTTCCTCTGCTGTCAGATCCGAGTACACTTTCTGTCCAGACACTGTCATCAAGCCAAGTGACAATAGCACTTGCAATGTCCATTTCAACATGGAGGCCATCAAGCATGATACATAATTTGTATTCGCCATATTCATTTAGTTATGCTCACTGGGTTTGATTGGCTAGTGCATAAAGGGGCTGGTTAACTGTCATAAAAGGTGTCTGGTTTGGATTTGCATGCTTGACAGATTTCCATTGCATGACAGATCATAGCAGGATTCTGATACTTTTTATCAATTAGTGGCAGCATTGGGGTGTTGGTTTTACTTGAAACCTTCAACCCTATTCTTTTCTGCATGATACTGTGCCTAAGGTTTTAACCTGTCCTCTTTTCCGTTCTCTCAAAGCTTTATTGAACTCTTCAAATGGAGACTCTAATTTCTGAGTTAGATGCGAATACTCAGGTAGTGTGTCATGGAGTCTCCTTGGTTTAATTTCGGCGTAAAATTCAGGCAGGGTCTGCAATTTCAGTACTCACTTTTTTTTCAGGTTGGCTAAAGGTACAAACAGAAAAGTAATTCCTATTGATGACATAGTACACAAGTCTTGAAAAAGCTGAGAATCTATTGTTTTTTCATGCTTTTACAGGGACGTGACAACACGTCAGCATTTTTTTTAAAGTGAAATAAGTTAGCATGAAAAGCTTGGAGTGTGCATCCAGAGATTACAGAACACATTCAACAGATGTTCAAAGTAACACTTTGACATACTAGGGGAGGATGTTCAAAAATATAAAGATTTGTGATAATAATGAACGACCGAACAAATGTATGTTCAGCAGTCAATGAGACCTGGAAAGATATGATTGTAACAAAGGCAAAACCAATTGACAATCTTCCAACTACAGCAGATGCACTTCTGCAGCATGTCAATATATTGGCTTATCAAGCAGGCCATGTGTGGTGCCAGTGTTTAACAACAAATCGAGAAAACCCTGACCCATGCGCGTGGGGTTGACAAAACCGTACTATTGCAAGATTTGAATCAAAATATTTAATATTACTCAAAGCATCCGATGCAGGCAGAGAATGCATTAAGTGGGGGTGCATGAAAGAATGCAAGAAACACTGCAAATGTAAAAAGGCTGGATTAATCTGTATATCAGATTATTATTATTAGCATACTTTTATTAATACTGTGAAAAATTGTTTAGTTAGTAATGTAAAACTATATCAAATTTATTCATGAAACAATCATTCCGTGTAGGGAAAATAGATATTGAACGACTGTATTCACAACCAGCAAGGTCAAAAGGGCACTTAGGTTTTCTATTCATTGCCCAAATAGTCCAGATACAAAGCAGCATGCAAAATATATTTAAAAAATAAATGTAAAGTTTAGTAAATATTATGTCCACAGAGGCAAAGTTAAAAACTGCAAGTGAAAGGTCACAGAGCTCATGGTTAACTTAGTCAATTAGAAAAAAGATTGGTAATGGTCTAAGGAAGCTTTTGTGCCAAGTCTCATGCTTTTATACCAATGTGCACAATCAGTATGACTTTTATCGGGTCCACTACTACTAGTTCTGTTTACTATAATTGACCTAAAATTGTGAAACAACTACCTCCAAGAAAGAAAAAAAATTACCATCGTTTATTGCAATCTAATCATGCCTTATGAGTACATGTTTCGTCACTTAGAATGGACGCCTTCCGCTTATAGAATAGTCATATATTCTGTTTCATTGAAAAACAGTTTAATGCATTTTGCAAACGTAGCCTTATAGACTCCTTAATTTATTGCAAATATGTTCTTTCCCCCATATTGTACCCCGTACAGATAGTGTATACTATATTTTTATTTGTAATTATATTGGTACTGAAGTTATACGCACTTTTTAATACTGCGTTATACAAAATAATATCATCATATTAATTGACTTTTTTTAAACACATGATGAGTTATAGTACAAACTTCAGAAATGTTGTCTAGTGAAAAAACGTGTAATTAATTGTGGGGCCTACTTTGTATAATAATATGATATATATATTTATATATTACCAGGCGCATAATCCAGAAATATAGCAGATGTTTGATAAATTGTTATTATTACAATTCGAAAAAGTTCCAGGATTATCCAAAAAATAATTTATTTGTGTAAATCAATCATTAGTAGGTATTATCATTATATGAGTAATGAACAAGTAAAAAACAATTATTGTCATTCATAATATAGTCTTGTACTATCAATGCATTTCTGCCACCTGGTTGTCCATTTCTGGAAGGTTGTTCTGAAGGCATGAGGGGAAATTCCATTCAGAATTCTTCTAATCTCAATATTGAGTGCATTCTTATTATTAAAGCGATGTCCTTTTATTTGCTTCTTAGACTCAGGGAACATAAAGAAATAAGCAAGTGCGAGATCAGGGAAATAAGGAGGATGAGGAAGAATTTTAAATTGTAAGTCTTCGAACGTCTCCAGAATTATGATGAAACCACCATCTTCCACGTCCATTATACATCTTAAAGGTAATAAATTATTGTAAAAAATGCAGTATTAAAAGTAATATTTCATTATCCAATCTACCACACATGCATAGTTATCTCATTTTGGTAAAGGCGGACTTTTAATCGAATAAGGCGATCTGTTGTGATTCTGTACATGTTTCTTTGTCTGGGAGGAGTGCCACCAGCTTGCAGCAAACGGATGCTATGTTCATTGTCCGTTTGTTGTTCCTTGAATAACTCGATGCTTCTGAAGACATTGGGATGAGCCCGACTTAGTTATTTTTTTCATTTTACAGGCCACGACTCTAGGCGATTCGTTGTACGGACACCATTCAAGCTCTCAAAATGAGAGCACATTTCGACTGGAAAACGAACAGTAAAAAAATTCACCGAATTGTGTATTATTTAGTCAGTGAATGCAATACATGGGGCATAATTTTGGTCCACTTTATTTATAGTGAGTAGCCATACATATTCCACACTTTCAATGGGGACAAGTGGGAGTACAAGTGCTCTCCTTACGATGCTGTTGTCAACTTCATCATCTCGATATCGTACAGTCAGTCCCAGCTCTTTAATATGTCTCCAAATTGCTTGACAGAAGTAAAAAAGACATCAACAAAGACAAGCTTCTGGAAACATCTGTTCAATTGAAGTATATTAACAGCACGTTCGAAGTCAATGACAAATGCTTCTGGCTGACATTTTAATCCGAGTCGTAGACAAGATGTTTGTATTAAATTGAACATTCTCATGTATATTTAGATGCTTTTGGACGGTAAAAACACATGTACACAGGGATCTATAACATGGAATGAGTATACTTGTAGAAACATTTCGGGAGCTATTTTAAATGTTTCATCCATATATAAAGTTTGTGCACTGCAGAGAAGCCTAAGATTTTGTTGAGTACCTAACATAAGTATTTAATCTTCAAAACCATCGTTCGCAATAACGAAACTAAGCCCATCTGCAGTTTCCTTTCATTCACCCTCCAGGATTATATATGCAAGCGTATTAGGAAGTTTTGATAACCTGTTTCCTCTCGCCCTATATAAAGCAGTTTTGTATATTTTGAAAGAAGACATTTTCAATCTTATATATTTCTTAATTAGACATGTGTATAATTTTACAAATTCCAGCGGTTTCTAAATTAATTTTATTTAAATGTTGTGCATTTCACCCCAACGGTTTCTAAATTAATTTTGTTTAAATGTTGTGCATTTCACCGATAGATGCGGACTTACTGGTCATATATTTAAAATTAATGGTTAATATATTGAAATATATTTAACCGATTTAATTGTGGTGACCTACTATATAAACTTAAAAAGGTAGGTTACCAATTTTTTACATATTGTGAATAATAAAAATGCTTATGGGTAATTCCAATTTAAAGTAACTTTTAGGGGTAATTCATAAAAGGTTTTTAAATTCTATAAAAATAATTTTTATAGGGTAATTTGAGGATGCTG
>JAUZND010001552.1:0-13415 GCA_034780555.1 Coelogynopora nodosa
AAGTCAACGCCGGTTTGATGACACATCTGACATCGGCGAAAAGTCAACGCCCGAAATTTGATGACACATCAGGCGTTGCCTTTTCGCCGATGCCAGATGTGTCACAGCCTAAAAGTAATTTCAAAAGTAAGAAGAACAGATGATTAAACAATTAAAATTAAATAGAATAATTTATTTCAATATTGAAATATTCAAAATGTTTTGGTCAAAAGTGCAGTTTTTCAATGATATAATATTTGGTTATGTTGTGTTGTTTTTTCACTTCCTTCTTTTCTCTTCTGTTTCTGACTTTTCTCCTTTTTCATTATCAGAAAGTGCTTTGCCAGCTACAACATCTTCAGGAGGTATTTTATCGTCTGCATCATCGACTTGCTCGTCCAACAAGGCTTGAAATTCAGATTTTCCGCTTCTTAAGTATGGGATAGAAAAAGAAAGTTAGAATTAAAATCAGTTTTGTGATCAGTATTCTACAAAAAATGTATTCACACAAATTGTTTTTATCAGTAGAATTCAATTCATAATGGAACATAAAATTATGAAGTACATTTACAAAATAATAATAACTTAAGAAACAATTTTTACAAATAAATATAAACTCTCTGTCCAAAAAGTTTAGCGCCGTGGGTATAATTGTACATGTACCAACTTTATTTTTTCAATCAAATATTTGTATCAATATATAGGATAATTGCATTGCTGAGATATAATTTATGTTTAAGTATACTACAGATAAGTATTTTGGAATGACTACTTTTTTTGACGATTACTCGTAAACTGATAAGTTTTTAAAATCATCAATGCAGAACTGTTTTTTTGCAATGGTGGTAAATTGCTGTTTATGAAAATTTCGGTGACTTCACATAATTATCAATTATCAAATTTGCATAATTAATTGTATTACGAGTGAGATTTAAACATTTTTTACTCTAATTAGAAAGTCGTCGGTACTATATCATGCTACCAAATAATGCTGTTTGGATGATAATAAAATAGAACAGTGTCTTCTTTACAATATTTTCAGTGATGTTCATTTGGATTAATATTATACTATCTTGCAAAATGCAAAGGAAACATCTAAACAATTAAATTATTTGCAATGTTCTATGTTAGTCAAAAAAATAAATTTCTGTAATATGTAAATTCATATAAAAGCTCAAAAAATATTATTGTAAATTAATATGATTAAATAAATCGACTGCAGCTAATTTGTGTTCTACAATATAACATTAACTTGCAATAGAGGTAATCTTATATCAATTTTCATGGAACCACACTATAAAATAATTTGAGACATACTAAATTGCCCAGATATTAACAGTTTTTAATGTCAAATTATCAAAGTAGTATATTTTAAATGCTAATATTATTCAATATTTACATTCGATCAAAAATTTTGATAAATTGAATGAAAGAAAACTATTTTTTATATATTTAATATGATTAATGTGTTTAACGTGTTTAATATGTTTATCTCAATAATGATGCTGATGTTTTATTTAATTTAAAAATTAAGAAATTGTAAATAATTATCCCCATATTATATTTTTTGTTGTTATAGAAAAAATAATTTCTGTCCGTTTAATATGATAGAATCCGCCATAACGAGATGTGATTATATTTTAATACAAAAGTGTGAGGAAACAAAAATCTATACAAAATCAAAATCAAAATCAATTTTCTTTTGAACACTATTAAATATGAATAATTTAAACAATTTGAACATTATGAGAACAATATGAACAACTGTCATATTTTCTACGGGAATTCTTAAACTTTTTTATTGAACTTTTTTCGTCTTCAAATTCGAAGTTTTATCATTCTGCTGTTTATCATTTTGCAATGTATCGTTGAATATGTCCCTTTTATTTCAGAGAGTGTCTAGCTGTATGAGCATAATTTTTTGCTATAAATAATAATTGAAAATACTTTTTCTGACATTATACTTTGAAAAACACATTTAAAACAACACTAAGAGAGGCACGAGATGAACTCAGTTGGGACAACATTGTGCAACGTATCAATAATCCCACAATATTCAAATTTGATTGTTATCAATTGTTTATTACTAGCAAATATTCATATTTTCTTTAAACATAAGATAATATGTAAAATATAAATGATAAAAATTATATTTTTAAAAGAGTATCAAACAATTGAATTATTCAGATATTTATTAGTTGGACAGTAGAAGATAAATCTTGCATAGATTGATTTGGCGTATTCATTGTAATATTTGTTTAAAAAACTTTAGTAAAAAAAACTTTAGTAAAAGTAGGCCTATACCTATGACGTTAATCTTATGATAAAATTAGCATACACAGTAATGCAATAGTCGATAGTAGCGTAAAATAGGCAACAGAAACTTTAATTTGTACATGTTTTAATTAAATAATAAAATATTGATCGTTTTTAAAGTATTCTGTTATTATTTTTTATTATAAAACATATAATATTATGCGACAAAAACCAAATTATGTTGGAGTGCTTAGAAGGTGTAGAAGTTAAAATATTATGATAATTTTAAAATGAGCAATCGATTTAATGAAACCGAAAACAATATTTACAATAACAAAACAAACGTATAAAGTGAAGTAAAGTAAAATAAAATAACATTTGCGTGAAATATCAAAAGTAAAAGTACAAGATAGGTACACAAATAAAGGTAAAAATGATCACATAAATATTGACGAAATGAATGCAAGTTATTACTTATTTTTTCTAATTTAATAGTGATTGAAAAAATAATATAATACATAAAATTCGCAAATTATAAAAACTACCATTCTACTATTCAATTTAATGTTTTTACATTGTCTCTCCGATCCAGTATTCACATATTTTTAGAAGATCGAATAGGCCCCACGAAAAACGGGGCCTATTCGATACTTTTGGGGCCCAATAGACAACTATATATAAATAGAGCGCATTATACATTTTGGGTCGCATTATATATATATATATTGGGGCCAATTCGAATTGTAATATATATATATATATATATATATAGCTAGGTTGCCAATTGTATATATATGTAGGTGACACCCATACAACAGTACTAAAAAAGGAGCTTACTAGGTGCATTAGAGTTAAACCAATTACGCTTGGAAAGTAACTTTTACCAAAACTAAATAATAACGGAATGTTTTGCTCACATTTTGCATACAAGAAATATATGTATTTTTAAATGTAACGTTTTAGAAAAAGCCTTTGCACACTACAAAATTTATTAAAATGTGGTTAACTTAGCCATAACCATTTCTTGCAATAATGCTCACCATTTTATTGTATTAAAATATTAATTAATTTTGTTACATATTTTTTAATAGATCGATTATTTGAACAGATACTTATGAATAGATATGCTAATAGCCATCTGTCATCGGCTATATATTGCATGATAAACCATCGGCCATTTCGCACCCTCGTATTTATTTGCAATATTGTCTTGATAGATACGTTTAAAAAACAATTAGTTTTCATACACAGATTACTAATTTTTTATATTTAATCGTGGTATGTCAATCGAAATACTTTTAAATTAATTTGAATTTTGAGTGTTAATTATTCCTTTGATAACATGACACATGCATAACAATGGCCTTTGGTTAGTTTAATAATTGATATCTTAAATAATATAATTAAAAACAAATATGGGAATACGTATTGTATATTACTAATAATTTAATCATTTTTATTAAATAAAATTGTACTTTTTAGTAATGTAAAAAAACGATAAAATTTTAAAATAAATATTTTTTCATAAAATAATTGCACAACAAATAAGAAGTAAATTTTCAATGTGATAAAATATCCCAAGACCAATCAAAACAATGTGAATTTCATACGAAACAGTCTTCTTTGATTTAGAGGAGGATTTTTTCTTTTTCGCTGAGGCTAATTCAAGAAATTAAAGTAGAATAAAAATGAACAAATTTTGATTGAGTTAAAATTATTCTAGAAACACCAACTCTATTGTATATTCTATTATAAAAAGTTAAAATATTTAAAATCAAAAGCTAAAGCAAATTTATCATTCAAAGTACACTGTTATTTAACATATTATAGCACACACCTTTTAAATAACATTATTAGACTTTGTGAGCTTCAATGGTGAATATTATAGATAGTTAAATGTTTAACAAATGTTCAAATAAACTATTCATGACTCACCTTTCTTTTTCGTTGTTGATTTATTCTTCTTGGCTCTTTTCTCCGCCTCCTGGTCATCATATTCCTCCTTGGCAAACCGAGCCGGATCACTGGGAAGTTGAGTCAGCTTGGGTGTGCATATTTAGTAGTGTATATACAGTTGAAATGAATCCGACCAATTTTAATTTGAGGACAAGACAGATAAATTGAGATAATTCCTTGCGACAATGCCTTGCGTTTATCATCTATTATTATTTAAAATATTATTTGTGGTATCGATATATGTTATATATATATATTGTATATGAAAGAAATTTCCTCAAATGTGTGAATTTTCTTTTGACAGATTTCATTATAATCATAATTTTGATAGATCTAAAAAATCCACGACATACTGTATATTATTCGATATATAATATTTAATAATTTTATTCATGGAGACTTTTTTCCGAATAACAATACGAATATTGTTAATTATTTGCGTCATTTTATTTTTGACATAAAAAGGCAAAATGAGTTTCAAAGATTATCTGCCAAATTACAAATACACGTTGTCTGCAGTAATGTAATGTTAAAATAGGAACAAATTTTATACGTTTATACAATTTCAATAATTCAAATCTTTTAATTTTAATTGTAATGTTTCTGTATTGGATGTTATGTGATGATTTATTCGTTGTACGCGCATGTAGCTAAATAAAAACCAAATATGTGAATGTGAAGTGTGCCTTATTTATAATGTTATATTATTCTGTATAAATATGAATATTATTAACAATTTAGGCTAACAGATACTATTATATTGTAAATGTTAAATACCTATGACACTTATCGCCGCCTGGCTATTTAAGAAGTTGATTTTGATGTTTTATGATGTTTAATGCTGTTTTGATTGTTTTCATATTTTAAGGCAGCCATATTTTTCTTTACTATTTGATACACATATTTTATACATACATATTTTTGTACTATCTTTTCAATTATAGAAGGTTAGTTATAATTTTATATTAATCCCAAAAGTCATTGGCAACATGTAACTCACATCCCTGAGGAGCAGTGCAATGAAGAAGCCGTTGGCCTCGGCACAGGGCTCCACTTGAATAAATTTTCCATTGAGCAGAGACTCGTCCTCAAGCTCACTCCCAGTGACTGGGATGGGCGGCGGGATTACCCAGAATGGGTCCGTTCGGTTCTTTTCCGCGTCCTTCATGATAGCTTTGTTGCCCAGGTCCAGCGCACGGGCCACCAGCGCCGAGTTCTCCTCCTCGTAGATCGAGTGGCTGACGTAGGTAATCGTGCGGTTCCTGGGAACTGAGCACAGACCACAGCAGTGAATACGGATTAGGGATTCAATACAGAGAAATAAGGTTGCACTGGGCTAATAGACCAAATAACGTCCGTCTTACAAATTTCTCCGAATTTTTAAATCAATATTTCATTTTAAAAATTATCATAAAAAAGAATGTGCAATAAAAATAGGCATAAACCAAATAAGTATGATTTTTAAACGACCAAAAATGTGAGATAAATATACAAATAAGTTTCATCTTTAATTATGTTACGACTGTCCTTTTTTATCATATATTTATACTGAATCGCAATATAATTTTCTATATTTTGCGATTCCGTCGTACATGTTGTGGCTCAATAGATAGTTGATTATGGATTTTAAATAATTTTATGTCTATAAAACTATGTTATTACGGTTTAGAAAGCCAAATCGCAAAGAATACCATTGTGTAATAACAGAAAAAAATGCAAAAATAGAAATATAATGCAATAAAGAAAGGTAGTAGAATGATAAGACAATATTTAATTAATCACAGAGAAGCGTAACGCATTATTATTGATTTTTATTGACGAATGCTTGTTAGCATATGAGTTCTTAAAAACTATAAATATTTCTTAAAAACGCTTCCTCATGATATTAGATTATTATTTATATTCTATAAATTTTTTAACCTTTAAAAATTTATGTAGCTTCAAATAATTATAAAATTTATATAGCTTCTTTACGAAACAAATTTAAACGCTTCATGAATTAAACATACATTTCGAAAATGGATTTCGAATATTAGTCAAATTTGTTATTAGATTATTAGAAAGGCATAGCAAAATTGCGTATGTTTGCTTGATTTTTCTATGTTACTAAATAAATCTATATATAAGGTTTGGATAATAATAAAATTAAACATATTGTAAAACATGTTACAAATTTTTTAATAAAGTTCTGCAGAACCTCAGCAACAACAGCTCAAAAAATTGTTTTTATGTGCTTTTAATAACTCTACATTTAATATGATTTTTTCATGAAATTATTGTTAACAAATTAAATATCGAGGAACATGTTGCTCTAATTGCATATTTTTAGGAACATTTGTATAGGGGACCTAAAACACTTATAACATTTTTGACACTCACATTCATCAACTCACTTTGAGAAGAAAACAGTACAGAAATAAATTTAGTTTAAAATTGTTTAGGTTTCGACGTATCTAATATGTCACGACGTGTCTAAGATATGTTCTGTGTTACGACGTATCTAAGGTCACGACGTGTCTAAGATGTGTTCTAATTTCCAATTGTATACAACGTCACAGCGTATCTTAAAGATGTGTTCTAGTTTCAAATTGTAGAGGTCACGACGTATCTATAAGATGGAGAATGATATATCTTTGGGACGATATATTTATATCACCCAAAACATTTACAGTAATGTGAAGTGTTCCTAGAAAAGAGATAGGTGTTATTATAAACATAAGGGGTCCTTCAGAATAATATTACTTCTATCTAAAGTGAGTATTTGCTTCGATGATTGTTGCTATAACACCAAACTTTTATTTTGTTTAATGAAATTTAGTTTAACTACCAAAAAAGTATACATGTAATTAAATGATCATGTCTTAAATGTTATACTTTTTTATCTTCACAATGACACTGTCATTGAACAGAATTTTATATTATCAGAATCACGGTGATACCAATGTGATCAGGCTTTTTCATGATCAGATATGTGGTGTGCCACAACATATTTCACTTTTACTCAACAGCAAATAAAACAAACAATTATTTAAAAAAATACAACCTTTTTCATTTGTACAGATGATATTAATTAATTTCTTGGTACTATATATTATATATATAATTGTTTACCTCGTTAGAGCTCGATGCTGTAAATTATTTTTACTTTTACGAAATATTTATATGATGCGGAATTGTTTTAATAATTACAAATAATTAAATATTTAATAATAAATCTGAAATATCAACTTCTTGAATTATTATTATTTAAATTATTTAAAATTATGAAATATAGTAACCAGATAATGATTCAAAATGTATAAACTATGAAATTGACGAATTGCCAAACAAATTTTTCACAATAAGACAAAAATAGTAAAATTCCAACTGGATCCGCTCCTGGTAATATAATTTATTAAACTTAACCTGTGGCGTAAATTTTGCACTAATAATTAATACAAGTATGGATTATCAAAACATTGAATAAACTCACAATGAATCGACTGACGAAGGAGCATGATGTTCTTAACACACAGCTCGGACATCTTGATGGGTTTTCCGGGATTCTGTGCGCGAAGACAATAGTCTTTTAAGATGATGATATCTAAAGAAGGTTGAATGCCAATATGATATTGCTATATTATAATATTTGCAGTGCATAAGTTATAATTTGTTGGGTACCACATATATAAAGATCAGGTCATAATTGTTGAATATAATATTTTTAAATCTTAATGATAATATAAAATGAAAACAATCCTTTGTCAAATTCAAATTAAATTTGGTATAGCCATTATTATGTACCAAACAGTGTTCTATCGCCTCAGCTCTGTTTTCTTCAAAATCAGAACCACATCAACTTCCACATGAAACAGATATCTTGTTGTTTACCAGCAATAACATTATTCATCACTTTGACACACAAAGCTTCATAAATGAGAGGATACAACTGATTAGTTTCAACTACTCCGAATCATGCTCAATGGAAGTAACAATACGAGTACTATACCCAGGGATCCTTTCTTAGTCCATAGTTGTGTTTGAACTATATCGCAGATCTCGTACCTTTTGAATAAAACTATATTTATGCTGACGACGTCACAATATGCTTTCAGGCGGGACGGGTAAGACTCACTCAGAAAATGTTAACTTGTTTAAAAATCAGTTCAACTGTGTTAAAGCACAATAAAAATCGTGCTCAGTATACTACGAAGATATTGGAGTTGATTTTCCTCATCTGAAGAAATCATATTGTGAGTCCAATAAACATCAACGGACAAGACATCCAGCAGAAAACTAGACTACTGGGAATCATCAAATACATAGTCGCCTCATATGTTCAACTGTTAAAGAAAAGCTAATCAAAATATATTATGGATACGCATACTAAGCCTCCACGGCGGCAGCATAAAGAACCTGCCCCAACTATACCGCAGCAATATTAGAAGCCTATTTCATATGCCGTTGCTGTATGGTACCCGATCATTAGAAAAAACTCACAAATTATAATCGAACGTATCAAGTGTTGCACCATCTGTATCATCTTCCCTGACCTAGTCTATACAAAGCTGCTCATGACAAGGCCAACATGAACCCGATCAACAAACATCTAATCGGTTTCACAATGAAACAACTCTGAAAATAACACTGGCAGACCACCTGCTACAACACATTCTTACACCGCTACTCGTTTTTCATTATGACTGTGCTGCGTGTAAGATTCACGGTTCTGAGATCTTAGACCAATAACTTTACCAAAACTATTTCTATTTTAAATTAACTGATATTCCACTATGATATCATTTTAATTATTTTGTTAAACGTATACTGAATTATATTCATACTATCATTTTAACTCATTTTTAAAACTATTATTTTGACCGTTATAAATATCGCATTCATTTATGTAATAAAAAATGCTTTAACAGTAATTTAGACCAATAAATTATCTCTCCATCTCTCTATAATATTAGCCGTACATATTTAATGCTATATTTAATCAAACTATGAATGTATTTATATATTTAAAAATCATGTTCGATAAATATTGTAAATTTGTCAAATTTAACCTCATTTAAAAAATCCGTCAAGAAACGGATGCTCTTTCATTCATTTTTAATTTTAGTAAAATTAATTAGTTTTTTGTTAAAGTATTACGCAAATGAAAATAGTGTTGTGTCATTGTTATAATTTATTTCATATTATTGAATAATAAGGACCAATGCTGAACATTATCACGATTTTGATCTACAATTTTAACTACAAATATATACACAATGAAAAGTCAACAACAATTTCAGTTATTTGGTATTAAACAGATTTATTGGTGTATAGTTCATTCTTTAGATAAATAACTAAAATATTTTCTTTTTAAATTGTTTGTTTAAAGCCAAAATGATGACTAAAACCTTGAGATTTTCATTACTAGAGCAAAGTCACTTTCAAGTTTGTGACATCTCTCGAAATAAGATGACTTCGCTTCATAATTTCTAAGCAATTTTTTTTAATCGTTATAATTGGTAAATTAATAAATATCCTAAACAACAATTTAGAATTTCTTGACAAATTTGCATTTTATTTAAAAAATTTAATGTATATGGTTAGAAAACACTACTCATTTTTGCAATCCGCAAGTTTACATTGCATATATATATATTAATCGATTTATACTTTAATTGTTCAATTTATTATTATCATTTTTTTATATTGTCATTGATTGTGTTTTCTATGAGGTTTACTTATATAGAATAGATTATTTTAGAATAGGCTTTATATTCCTGATATGTTAGTACACATTATAGTAATAATCTAATAATGCAATGTTAGTTATGGGTACTGTCGATGTTGAAGCCATATAAATAATAAAACGTCGCTATATAAATAATAAAGGGTAACCTAAATAGCACTGTATTTTATTGTCATCACTTGAATACATTTGAGAGCATATACCAAGTAGGAACGATAAATGTTTGTTGGCTAATCTTGCCCATAACTATACTACCCTTTTCCTCCCGCACTGGATATACTACTGTATATTACATACAATGCACATACAGGGCCTCCATAATTGGTATAATAAAGTAGTATAAAATTCATTTGAAGTCGCAAACTCTCTTTTTAAATTTTATTAATCGAATATCTTTAAACATTTCCCAATCGAATAAATATTAAATCTATCATTATGTAGATTATATTATCGCTTACCATCTCCTTCAGAGACCAGAAAATCGATTGGTCCAATAACGGCCGACCTGGTACACTTGGCCTGCACAAGAACGTGCTTGATAGTACGATATTTTTCCGCAGTAGGATCAATCATAACAAGGTCTTCGTGCACAATTTTGCAAGCTTTTGGCGTGCATTGGTAATAGTTGAAGAAGAAATGTTATCAAAAATATTTACATAAAAAATACAATGTTTTACTATTTATCATGCATCTGATCATGTCAAATAACAATCATTTGCAAAATCACTGTGAGTATTACTTTAATAAAAAATTAAAATAAACAAACTATAAATTATTTTTACGGATTAATATATGCCATAATTAAATAAAAATCATATCTTCAGCCATGTATCCACTCGATAATTACGGATATTGATAATTATATATTTTATGAGTCATATTCTCTTTTGCCTGATGGTTCCAATCAATTCTAAAAAAATAACTAAAAATTATAATACAAAACAGTTTAGGTACTTAAAGAGAAAATTGAAATTATTAATTTTTCCATAACTTAACAAATATTTGAATATTCTGCATTATAAAAAATATCCCTTTATCCTAAATTAATTATTTAATTTTAATTGAGTTTAACAATTGATTTAATTCCACATATGGAAAAATATATAATAATACTGATTAAAAATAATATAATACAATACAGAAAAAATGAACACCACATCCGATTATTCTAAATTTGGATCTAAGGGAACCACATTTTTTGCGGTCATTTAGCATTATAAAAAATTTGACTAGACCCTATATTATGTTCCAATTTTAAAATATCGTAAAATAGATTTTTTTTTCTTTTCTGTTTTTTGTAAAGTTAATCAAAGAACAGTTTTAATTATAAAATTTAGGAACTGGACTGTCTTCAACGGCTAATCTAAAATTTCAAATTTTGTATAAAAAACTCTACTGATAAGTATTACATATTTTTAATGTTAAATATGTATTGCCATGTACATAATAGACACACGAAATGTTGGCACTGAAAAAATCATGAAAAAATAAACGACATTTTATGTTGTTTGGATAAGTACCAACCGGGTATGTGAAAAAAATTTTTATTCTGACCTCTCACAGCATGATATTCATGTCAAATGTTGTTTGTTGTCATAAAATAATGTATTGTATATATGTAACTATTACTGTATGTCTAGTTTCAAAGTAATTGATTTTTACGTAGCACATGATCACACATATCTATATTATTACCTGGTCCGGACCAGACCAGATCGCGTGACACATTAAAAAAATATTTTTAATAGTGCTGCATCAACCTAAAACATATAGATATAGTTACACCTTGTTATTTTATCTTATATTAGGATCAATTATTTATATACAATGTAGATATATTTTTGAACATATGCATTTGATAGTAGTGGAATAGTACAACAAATAAAGTTGTGTGAAGAGAGACGTATATCTAAATACATTACATGATGTAAAATAAGTTATGTACAAAAACATATGAAAACAAAAGATCCATCCATATTTGAATGATCTGTAATTGTGTAAATATAAAATGATATTTACAAAAATTCAGCTAAATCGGTCAATGGGAAGGATGATTTCTAGTAAACTCTTCCCCCATGCATTTCAACGTATAGAAAATCATGTTAAAATTCACTAATTTAGTGTACTAACTTGAATTGTTAAGAATTTGACATTTAGTCAATATCAAAACCATTGCAGTCTTGCTAAAACAACTATATTTTTAGGCAAAATTTCTAACATTTTGTGTTAATAAACAAACATGCACAAGCTTAGAGTTGGTTTTTTAACTTAACCTCAGATATATGCAATATTAGGTCATTTATAATTCCAATAATGTGGATATAAAAAAGCATGAATGTGGTAATCGCTATCTATCTGTAACTATCTGTATCTATTATACTTAAGTCATAATAAGATGAAAAATAGGGCTATAGATTAAAATTAAATTAATAAAAGTTAAATAAAGTTAACGAAAGTAATAATTTCATCGTAACCATTTTAAATTTTTTTAGTATATATTATTATAATGTTAGATATATCATGTAAACATTTAAAACAAATCGCGCCGTTTAATAATGCAGTTAGAACTACCCCCGTTTTTCACATTCTTTCATATTGCATGTAATTTATTTACGATATTTTGCAAGTTTTCAATTCAGATTGATTCACTGTATTTCACTGTATTTCACTGTATTTATTAACGCAATTAATTTATACTAGTTCACGACATTTAGATCCCTTGTATATCGCGAATAAAATTTGTTGACGAAAGTTTTAAAATAATTCTAAAACTTGAAATATTGTGATATATTGTGAATAGTTTATCAAGTCAAGATATATTAAGGATAAGATTACATAAAGACTGTCACTGACTGACTTGTGTTCTTCATTGATCACACTTACCTTTCGATCCACAAGACTGAAGTATAGAGTTGAAGTCCTCCTTCTCCTTGCCCGGCTTAAAGATTCGGATCATTGGCAGCGGAGCCGCGTTTCCGAATTTGAGGCTGAGCAGACTCTCCAGATGCACCGCCGTCACGGGAGTTATCGGATTGATAAAGGCGGACTCCTCATTGGAAATTATGTTGGAGAACATGCAGTGGACCGCCAAACACGTACTCTTGTCCTAGAACAAAAATACAATAGTTGGACACTTGATCGTATTACGATTTAGGCAGGGGCGGATCCAGGGGGGTGGGCCTTGGGGGCACGTGCCCCCCTTGGCCATTTATGGCGCCCACTTTAAAGAGTGGCGCCTAATTTTTTATACTTCAAAATATTTTTTACCTATTGTAAAAAATGATAATATCTCTAAAAATACATTAATATCTGCATAGGTAAAAGGGTCGAGGGTAGATATATAGGAATACAAAATTCAATATAAAAAATGTGAATTATTATTTAAAAAATAGGTGCCCGCGATATTATGCTGACAGACCTTTGGACCAATGTTGATACCGTCTCTTCAACTTGGTACCTTAATTCAACACAACTAGCAAATGCAATCAATGCACCACCA